>SCDY01000393.1:0-76951 GCA_004143825.1 Drosophila micromelanica
CCGAGATATGGCCATTTAAACTGTTTTTCAATCTTAAAAACGCCATATCTCGGGCAAATATGGGTATATATTCGAATGATATACCTTTTTGGACTCGTAAGGATCAGGACTAACGATTGGCATTAAAAAATTCCCATTCTAAATTTTGACCATTTTTGACAAAAATCACAAGGGGTAACATCACAAATTTTGCCAAAAATGGGTCGATTCCAAAAATTAAAAGTTTGAATGGGGATCGATTTTACAGACTTATACGAGTCGAAAGAGGTATATCTTTCCAAAATCGGACCACCAATAGCCGAGATATGGCCATTTAAAGTTGTCTATGTACGCTGCAGGTGCTGTTACAGCGAAGATAACATTAAGAGAAAATGTTTACATTGATTACATTTGCTGTTATTGAAGGTATGCAATTAAAACTTGTCTGTTACCCTAAAACATGCCCTTACAAGTAGGCAATGGATTTTTTTACTTTTTATATTTTTTGTCAACCTTCTAACGATTATGTTCGCCTGGTGCTTGAGCTGAAATTTTTATGAAAATCTGGCGCACCGGCCGCGCCAAATTGTTGCCTTATAAGTATGCAATGAAATTTTTTACTTTTTAAATTTTTTCGTCTACCTTCTGACGATTCTGTTTGCCTGGTATTTCAGCCGAAATTTGCATTACAAATCTCCCACAATCTTGCCCGAATAAAAAAACCACAATATGTGTTTTTGTTTTTTTTTATTGAATTTCTCTCTACAACCTTATAATGTAATTCTTTTTTATATGTTTATATGCATGTTTTATATATGTTTATATGTATTTCTCTTAAATCCTTAATTGTTAAACATAAACATACTTTTTTGTAATAATAGCTTATAATATTCTTGTACATTTTTAAGAGTAGTAGAGTAGAGTGTTTCACAAACTTTTTTAATAATAATTTATACTATTCTTATACATTATTACACAAATATACTTCATGATACTTTGAACATTTTAAAAATAGCCGGAGCTCATTCGGGGAACCTGGAACATAAAATCAAACAAATTAACCAAATGTTTTTAAATAAATAAATGAATACTTACCAAAAATCCCTCTCGCCCTATCTATCTCATTCCGTTGTGTCAGCTTGCTTTACGCCATGTGTGTCTCATATCTGAAAAGAAAAAAAATAGAATAAATGAGCCTATTTTCCTGATGTCAATCCTGATTCCTATTATACTGTATAAATTTCAACCAATTTATCTTTTTCAGCAAAATTAAAATAAAATCATACTTCAAAACTAAAACGACTTTTTTTCTGATAAAATTGAATTATAAAGGGGCTATTGGTAAATTCCCATTATGATGCGAAATTTCGTTTGAATTTCATCAGTTAAGTAACCACTGTGCATCAATGGTCCAGACAGCTGCTGCAGCCCAACACGGCAACACTTTTCTTGCCTTAAGCCAAATTTATAGCGATCTAAGTAGGTATAAAGCGCTCATTTTGTGGCAGCAGCGTTGACTTCGTTACGTTTCCAAGGAGTGCCCCACAGGAATTGGGCTCATACAGCGGAGGGTAACATGGTGGGTAGGGCAGGGCAGGGCAGGAGGGTCCAGGCTAGCGGCAATGTTTGGCTTTTGTTTTTGGTTTTGTGTGTTTGCGCTCTCTTCGCGGGCAAGAACAATAGAAATTGCATTGCATGAAAGTTCGGGCGTTGCGCTGCTTAAATGAGGGAAAGGCAAAAGCTGAAACTGAAGTTGGAGCTGGAGTTGGAGATGGAGTAAGAGGTGAAGCTGGCGCTGTTGGCCGAATATTGTGCACCCGCGGCTAGCAGAGAAATAACGTTGACATGGTCGCAAAACGGGCGCGGCTGAAAACTGGGAGGCTAGGTGAGGGTGAGGGGATTTTAGCGGGAGCGGACTGCCGGACAGGGGCGGGACATCTTTGTGTTTACTCGTGCGCGAGTTTTTAAAAGCCAACTTCTTGACGGTGGATTTCGCTTTGCGGCCAGCTGCATGGCCAGAACCAGGCGGCCTTTGTTGTGGTTAACGGGGGGATTTCAACAAGCTGCAAAATCAGCTTAAATCATGAGCGCCAATGCGATTAGGCAAAACTTAACGTGGCCGTGTTGCGGCCACGATACGATACAGAACAGCACAAGCTACCCCGCCGCCCCGAACTCCCCTCTCTACACCAGAATTTACAAACAACAAGTGCATAAATCACATTCTAATCCCGTTTCATTTGCATTTTTGCGGCCAATTCTAAAATAAATAGAAATACTATTTTTTATTAAGTTATATTGAAATTTATATATTAAATGAGCTTAGGATACAATTTTAACTACTTTGATCAATTTAATTGGGTTTTTGTGAGCAATAAATAGATTAAATAAGCTAAAGTTAAATCCGCATTTAAATTGAAATCTAGCTACTTTATTTGCTTATCAAAATTCATGTTGAAAATGCATCTAAAAATTTTCCCAAATAAGCAGCAGAAATTTAACTTCCATAACATAGTCAAAATCTAATTTATTTGAGCCATAAATTTTAATTCATGTTTTGGATCCTGTATTGATTTTCCATTTGAATTTGTACACATTCAAAATGTGCCCAAATTTAAAAACTAAATGGATTAAGTCAGAACTAGCTTTCTAACCATTATAAGCTGTTTAAGCTAAAAAATAAGTCTGCATTTAAATCTAGGCAAATTGAATTGCTTATCCAAATAAATGTTGAAAAATTAGCTAAAAACTTGTTTAAATTAATGGTCAAATTTTAAACTACCATAACACTGTTAAATCTAAACCGATTTAGTTAAGAATAAACTATAGAATCATGATTAAGCTGAGAATAAGTTTGAATTTAAAGCTATGCATAAACAATAAAACAATAAATATATATATACTAAAAAAAAAGCTATGCATATTATTTTCTAATCAAAATATGCCTAAAAAATTTTAAATTAAAATAAATTTAAAATTTGGGAATTCCAAAACAATATCTCCCAAAATTATTGTTGAAAACGTTGGCCATATTGCTTGAAATTGAAGTTGGCTTTGTCAAAAGTGGACTGATTTTGATGAGGAATGCGTTTTTGTGCATAGTTTGTCCCCTATGACAAAATGCAAGCCAAGCAACAAAGTGGCAGCCAGCAAGGTAAAAAGAGGGAGGGGAGAGTGGGCTTAAACGAGTTTGCTGCCTGCCACTGCAACTGCGGCTGCTGCCTCATTATTATGCGCGCATTGTGCGTGGCCCGGCAACAGGAACTGAGCCGGGTCATAACCAAGGGAGGAGGGAGGCGGGAACGGGATTGAGACCAAGGTATAGGCATAGGAATTTGCGGCTGGCAACAAGCGGCATGAAGCGTGCTCCGATTCTCAATGCTCGATTCTCCATTCTCCATTCTCCATTCTCAATTGCCTCCAGGGAGGAGCAAAAAGCGAGAAACGAAATGGAAACCAGACAAACTCACAATTGCAGCTCGCAATTAAACAAAGCCGTCCGTCGCGGCAGACAATCGCAGACAATGCGCCGGCCAAAATGGTAAAGAGCCCCATGCCAGTAAGACAATCAGACAGACAGACAGACAGACAGACAGACAGACAGACAGACAGGCGAGCAGACGGTGCAATAAGGCAACGAGCCAAAAGGATTCAAAACGCATTTCCGCCAACGCGTCCAAGGTTCGTTTGCGTTTATGCAAAAATCGGCTATCAGCGCGCGTCAATCGCAGTTAAGGCCAAAGGAGCTGCACAACTGGAAAAGGAGCCTTCCTTCCTGGAATGGGAGAGGAGGAGAGGGGAGCAGGAGAAGCTGTGCCATATGTGGAGCTTGTCATATTTAGTTGGCACAACAAAGAGTTGACCATAATCGCTTGTAAATCGTTGCAATAACAAAAAGAGACAGAGAGGGAGAGAGAGAGAGGGAAAGAGAGATAGAGAGAAATAGGAATAGGAGTAACAGGAAGTTGGTAATAAATAGAACAAAATAGGAGTTAGACATAGAGAAAGGAAATATTCGGAGAGATAGAAAAAGAAGATAGATGGAGAAGATGTAAACAGTGAGAAAGAATGGAAATAGACAGAGAGAGAGAGAGAGAGAGAGAGAAGAAACAGACAGGTAGAGAAAGGAAGAGAGAGTTAGGAAGAGAAAGAGAGAATATAGCCAAAGATAGAGAAAAAGCAAGAGAGGACACATACAAAAAGATAGAGAAAGATAGATAGCGAGAAAGAGAGAGAGAAAGAGAGGGAAAGAGAGAGAGAAAACAGACAGGTTGCGAAAAGGAGAGGGAGAGGGAAAGGGACACATACAATGAGATAAAATATGGAAAAAATAGAGATTATAGTGAGATTAAGTAGAGTAAGATAGATCGAGGTGAACAAAGAGATTTTATAAAACCGTGATTTTCTAATAATAATAAAATAATAAATTTCATATTTATAACAAGTTTTTAGAATTTTGAGATTCATTAAAACAGCACATTTGAACTAGTTCATAATCAAAACTGCACAGCCCACAACCTATTCTATAGCTTATATAAAGTAGAAATCAGTATAAACTTGAACATTTCAGCACTTCACTTGAACTAGTTCGCTAGCACAACTTGGCAACCCTACTCACATTGATGACAACCCTGTTCGTGGCCCAATTTGATTTTACTGACTCTGCACTGAGGCGTCGCCCAATTTCATTGGCCGTGTCCACAATGCAAATGAACTGCTTTCAACGTTTCCCAGTCGGAGCTGAAACGGTTCTTCAATCATCTTCATCATCATCTCCATCTCCATCGTCGTCATCCTCGAGCCTCTGTTTGTTGTGTGGCAATTTAACACACGAAATTCAGTGAAGCGTCCACTTGGGCGGGCATAAATTTACAGCAGCCCTCCCCCTTTCCCTGTCCCACTTCTACTCCCTCTCCCACTCCCGCTCCTCATCAACCTCCCCTAAGTTATCATCAATGCGTGTGCGCTTTAATTTTCCCTTTTTTTTATGTCATATACCTATTAAAATTGCATATGAAAAGGGTATATTACAGTTGTACAAATGTTTTCAACAGACAAAGGGAAATCATTTTTGACTATATATATATATATTATATATACTTAAATGTTCCTGATCATTATTTGAAATGCAATTCTTTGCGTTCTCGCCAAAATTTAAATAATCGATCACTTTTCGAAAAATCGATTACTATCGATTTTCAGTATAGATTTTTTTAAAGAGTATTTTGATTGAAAGCTAGATTTTCGTAAAATAAAAAAAGAGAAAGAATTGTATCTTATTGAGTTGAAAAATGGAAATGAATTATCGGAAAGAAGTTTAAAGTCTTCTAATTTTCCATAATGTTGGGTACAAATGTGGGGTATATGTATAGATGTATGTTTTATTGGATATTAGAGAAGCTCAGAAGGGATTACAAGGTATCTTTCATTTGCTTACACTCAACTAGAAGATTTTTCTTTATTTTTTGCAAGTTTCCACCAAAAAGTTGTTGAAGCGAAAAACTTAACAATCCATCAAATTAATGGTGCAATGTGTCACAGTTGGAGTTGGAGTTGGTGTTGGAGCGTGAACTGGAGCGGGAACTGGAACTGGAGCTGGAAGCTGTTGAAATGTCATCAACTTGAAATTGTAAATGAAGCAAAAGCTGACTGAACAAAGCGCATTCTAAAGCGTGGATTGATTTGAGGCAAGTTGCTGCTGCTGCGCTGTTGTTGCCACCTGTTGCATGTTGAGCAGATAAATGAGCAGGCGATTTAATGTGTTCCTTTCACCTGGAACTGCAATCGCATATTGCCTCATATGATATACAATTAACAACAGCCCACATTGGAGGCGCCTTTCACCAGCCACATAATGAAAGTCCTACGCGCTGTCCACAACAGAGAAAGAGAAAGAGAGAGGAGAGGGGGGCAATTGAGAGTCTGTGGAAGATATGCAAATTCTCGTCCCAGTCTGGCATTTGCCACGTACAAATGTTGCGCACATTTTATAGACTTATCACGCGACACTCGCTGCAAATGCGAGGGCCATAAATCTAAACGATATGCGAACCAACAAATGCCGCCCACTCGGGACAAGGCTGCCCCAAGTGGCAAGCGGCAAGCGGCAAGTTCGGTCTGCAGCCATCGTCACGAGTGGCAGCAATTAATTTTCATACGCAGACGCAGTTGCTGCTGCTGTTGCTGCTGCTGTTGCTGTTGCTGATGCTGCTGCTGATGCAGTTGCAGTTGTCCGGGCTACTGCTTGCCTGCTTGCCGCACGTTGCAAGTTGTAAGCTGCGGCAACAAATTGCGCTTCGATGTGGCGACTTGTGGCATTCTAGGAAAATAAATTTAAATAAATGCAAAGTCCGCCTGAACAGCCCCGCCCCCTTTGCCCATCTGCCTTAAACTAGCAATTGACGCGAGAGAACAGTTATCGACGGCTGACCGAAGATTAAATACCCTTCCTTCGAATTTTGAATGACTTGCAAATTACAGAAATTCTTAAAAAAAATAAATAAAAATGTGAAAGATATATTTTTTTATATTTCCAAAAATTTTCTTATATAAGATAAGTGAACCAATATCGACGTTATTTTATTTCTCATATTACAATTGAAATTTCGAAGTTTCCAATAAACATATTCAAAATTGTTATTTTTCCTATAAAAGTAGTCTAATAATAATAACGAATAGATTATATTTAAATAAGCTAAGTATTTTACAACTGAACAATTTAATGAAAATTACTTAGGAAACTGAAAAGACGCTTTTAAAAAGAAATAGTTCCGTTTTTTTAGATAATATATAGAGATCCGATGTTAATAAAAGTAATTTTATTATTTTCGAGATAATGCTCAGTTTAACAAAATTATTTGAAAAAATTTTAAAGTTTTGCATACCAAAACTCTAATTTCGACCGATTGATCCTATAGAAACTATATGATATAGAGTCTTAGTCCGGCTATATTTAACACAAAAATTCGTATCTGTATAGCTTTAAAACTGAGCAACTATATTTACAACTATATGCATACTGATCAGGAACACTTTGCAACAGAATTCAAATATCCTTTCCAAAGAATTTAAAAATGTAAATGTGCTCTTCAATAAAATCAGTGAATGGAGCTGCGGAGAGGCGTGTTAGGGGGCGTGTTAGCGACAAGTTCGTTGTAGACAAAAGTCTTCAACCAGTGTTGGCCTGGTCCGCAAGTGTTTTAACAATGTTTGCCAGGCGCATTACGTGATTTTCTCCTCCTCCTCCTCCTCCTCCTCCTCCTCCTCGGCTCGCCTCGCACTTTGCGTGTTTGCAGCATGTTGAAATTTGAATAAAATCCAGAGAGACATAGAGCAACAGCGACTAGCAGATACCCTACACAACTAACACAGCTAAAATGCAGTTGCAAAGCTCATCAAAAAGGGCTTGCAAGTTTTACTGGGAAGAGTAAATTTTGTCTTTGTTTTCGATTTCTTGCTTTTGGGCGTATCTTTTTTGTCGCCTGTCGCCTGGCAAACACTTTGCGTCGATAATATGGACAGGCAGACAGGCGGACAGAGTGGAGGATGCATTCCCGATTGCCTTGGCGACATTTTGCATGTCGCTAAATAAATTAGCGCCGGCAACTTCATTTCGATTTCCCCTCTATTCCCCTCTAGAACTTCGCTGCAGTTGCTCCTGTTGCGACATTTTGAAGCTGCAGCTGCGTCTGCACCGGCGGCTTAAAGCCAATTACTCGCATTGACCAATGCTCAAAGCAGCACACACACTCGCACACACACACACACACACAACAGACAACAAACTGGCTGATCTGCAATTTGGCCACAAAGAACGCATGCAAAACTGGCCAAAAGCCGCTGGCCAGCATTGTCCACTCAGTGGGCACTTTTGCTTTATTATAGCAATGCTTATACAGATTAGAATAAATCAAACCGCCCCCGCACCTCCCCTCCCCTCGCGTTGTCTTGGCCAAAACGCTACCGGCAACAAGCCAAAGCTGCAATTGAAGTTGGAGACGGATTCTGGTTCTTGATCCTAGGTACAGGCAGCTGCATTTGGCCTAGACCACCACGCGTCTTTTCTCTTGGTTTTTTCTTTTAGGTGCACTCGAGCAGGGCCCAGATAAGCGGGCAAATAGCCGCACAAATGGACACCAAGAACAACAACAACAACAACAACGAGCCAAAAGGGAAATGCAAAACAGAAACTGAGAAAAGCGAGCAAATCTCAAAAGTTGAAAACTATCAAAGATCAGCTGCAAATATTTGAATGGTATTGCAACTAATAATAATAATTTTCAAAAATAATAGTAAATTTGATTTTTTAAGAATATTATTAATTTTAAGTATAAAAAGCTATAAAAAGTTTAAGTATCGAAAAAGAAACTAACAAATTTTTACAATTGAACATTTTTGTATTTCTTCGACTAATATTTTAAAGAGAAAAAAATGTTATTTCGAAAATTAATTAGCTGGGTGTAAATGACTTTTTTCGCAAAAAAATATATTTTTAAAAAATATATATTTATTTGGAATGCAGATTTAATATAGAGAAGAAATTAAGATTCAAATAGATATAAAAATCCATTCAATTTTGGCACAGTTAAGAAAGTTTGAAGTCTCGAAAAACCAACATACAATTTACAAGTGAACATTTTTAAAAAGTTTTGGACAGAAATCAGAAAAAAAAACTAACGTTTTATACTAATATCGACATTCGACTAAATTTTGAAAAATACAAAAATTTTACAAAATCAGTTAAAATGTTTTTTTTTTTTAACAAAATAGTTAAGGTGGAGAAATCATGATCAAAATTATAAATAGAAATTATATCGGTTCCGTTACGGAAGTCTAGAGACTGAAAACTATATTCTAAATATTTGTAAAATTTACATGTTCAAGTTTTTATAATCTAAAGTTTAGACAGAGAATATTTCGAATGGAATGGAGAATGGAGAATATATCGTTTCAACTCACCCGATTTGAATTTCCTTGTTGTGCTGTGATAATAACATAATCCTTTGTCTCAGTTGCTTTATCTGCATCCAAGGCTGCCCGTATTATATAGCGACATTAACTGTGCCGTAAATCCAAATAACTGTAGCCAGAATCCAACATCAGTTGCTGCAACATGCAACACAGAGATTCCATCGCCGATTCTCATGTGCGCCGCATGTAGTTCAACACTTGGTTGAAACAGTTGGCGACCCGGCGAGCTTACAAATTAAACGCATTCAAGTGCAAGAGCCAGGAATTTTGATTGGGTCAACAAAGTCAGAGCGCGCGGTAGCTGAGATGCCATAACAAAATGTGTCAAGTGCCAGACATAAATGCCTAAGTAACGGCCCCGCCGAAGGAGTTGCAGCCAGTCGGAACGTTCGAGCAACAAGCTGCCCCTTCCCATGCCCCCTCTTCCGGCTTCCTCCTTCTCCTGCACCTCCTCCTTGTCGATGTGGTCCTTCTGCATTCGATTTCTGTGCCTGCGGCCTTTTTGCTGTTTGCTCTCGCCATTCGACATGCAGCTCAGCTTGCCGATCGGCTTCGCATCTCCACTCCAGCAACAACATCAGCATCAGCATCAGCATCAGCATCATGAGACAATAAATTTTCGGTGCGTCACTTTTTGTGTTGTTGCTTTGTTGGCCGTTGGCTTCAGGCCGAAGCTGCGGCTCCTTGGACTTCGTTTTTATACCCTGTGTACATGAAGAACAATTGTTTTAGTTTTGGGTATTTTGAATTTGATGGAAAGGATGCATCCACGAACCTTGATCAGCAATGTTAAATTAATTTATAGAAAGCTCAGTTCATTTACAAGTAATCGATATACAGTATATATCTCTTGAAAGGCTAGAGAAAAGTTTGATTGGCCATAAATATAGAAGACTTCACTTCTTAGACATATTTTGCCATCACACACCAAATTCACAAAATAAATTAGTGCATTTATACGGGAAAAACTTTCAGTTCTGGCATATTAACATAATTCAATTCCCTAACAATCGAAAAAAAAAATCAGTAATAATTTTTAAAAAATATATATAAATAAAATAAATATGTATACATACCACAAATAACATACAATACACATTCCGTGCTGTCTACAGGGTATGTGCTAGTCGAGCACTGCCGGCTGCGTTCAATTGTTTTTTGTTTGCGCTTTCCAATTAAAAATGCGCACGGTTTTCGACGCAATTGGCTTTGCCTCGGCTTGTAGTTATTTGTAAGTTGCACGCATGTTGCAAGAATTTTTGCTGCTGCTGCTGCTTCCACTCCGAATGCTCCCTTGCAGCAACTGTCTGGCGGGCAGCTTCTGCTGTTTTCATTAATTTACATAAAAATATCTTAATTGCAATGCGGCGAGCGCGTTTGCCTGGTTTTTTTTTTTTGTTGCTTATCAACGCGATGTCATGTCGCCGACGCCTGCCACATCCACGTCCACGTCCATGTCCAAGTCCACGTCCTTGTGCTGGAGCAACAGCCTCTGATCCAGCCAACACTATTGTGAACGTTTCTGGGGCTGACAAATTCGTTGGCGGCACGTCGCCAAATTGTGAATCGTGCCGCGTCTTTAGCTGGCAGGCGTACACATGTTGTGCGACACTCCTAAACCTGCCGCCCCCCGCACCCCTCCTCTAGCTGGGGGCCCGTGCATAATCGCTGATAAATGCGCCCTTTCAGTGCTTCAAAAATGATTTGTTGATAATTAATGCAGAACCAAAAGGGAAAAACAAGTTCGCGCTCACCTCAAAAGAACAGCAATTTGTGAGCTTTTGCAGCGCTCCTCCTTTTTTGTTGCTGTTGTTGTTGTTGCACAATCAGGCCTTAAACGCAATCAACGCACCGTAATTCATGGCGCATGACAGGCCCCAAAAAAAAAAAAAAGACGAAAAAAAAAAAAGAAAACCGAAGCATACAGAATTGCAGCTAAGAAAATGCCTGCAACTAGACAGCAGCTAATTGCCTGCAGGCAGCGCGGAGGAGTCGCTTAACAAGCGTGCAATTAATGCGCATTTAAACTTGTGTGCAACTAGTTTAAAGAAAATACACTTAATTATTTCACGATCAAATTGGCAAAGCACAAAAGACAGGCGTAGTGTTGAGTAACGCGATACGGCTAGACACGTGTCTGACGCCTAGTTGATATCGCAGAGCAGACGATGTAATGCTACTTACATCAGTTTATCCTCTCTTGAGAGAGAATTAATGCAGCGCTTTTAATGACTTGTAGAACAAAAAGCGCCAAAGAAATGCTAAATAACAGTTACTACTCTACTCAAAAATGTGCTAATCAGAATCACTTCAATCTACTTGCTCTTTTTATTTGTCACTTACACGAAGAGAGGCAAAGCAAAAGATCGGATAAGCGATTAAAGCAATTGCATGCGGTTGAGAGCGACAGAGATAGCAGGTAATGCAAATTACAGCGTCGAGCAATGTAAACTTGCCGATATTGGTCAACACTCTGCTATTAAACAGGCTGCTGTTATGCAAATTAGGGCTCTCCTACACTACACTTTTTTATATATTTAAATATAAAAAAAAACACTGCAGTTAAGCAAAAAATAATATTGACACATGCATGTGTATATAAAACTGCCTTCGACAATTTGACCAAGGAGCGTATAAGAGAATGCAATAAAAAACAGTGGTGGGCAGAACTGCTATTAATTAAACAAGTGTCAAGCACTAAACCGTTCTTTCACAGCACTGCACCATTTGCATGATGAAATTGAAACCGATGAAACTTGAATTTTAAGGCAAAATGAACACAAATAGCGTTTTAGTGGAGCTGCATCAAATGCCCGCAAACATTAAAGTGGATGCATTTGCCTGGCAGCAGAATATACTCAAGGGCGGCACCCAAATGAAGCTTTACACCGAGCTGTGTGCGAAAATCTTCGACAATGAAAATCTGCTAGAAAATTCGAATTCATCGCGCCAACTGCGCCATGCAAAAAAGCGCATACGCAGGCTCTTCAAGCGGCTGGACAAGATCTACGACCACGTGGCGCAGACGCTCGCCAAGCTCGGCGACATCCGGCTGCGCACCGAGCAGATGTGCCGACGCGTGCGCCTCTGGGCGGAGGACGAATGTTTGCGACAGCATTGCATCAGCTGGGAGCTGACCACGCACAAGTTGCTCGAGTTTCTGCAGTTTCTAACACTGCGCTACGACTGCGAGTGGGAGGTCAAGGAAATGGTTATGCGTGAGTAGCCAACTTAGTGAAAATCAATTAGGTCGGGTATATCCGACCAAGCTGCACTCTGTTCACACTGTAATAACAGCTAATAATTAAGTTTGTAGCTTCCCTATTTTAACAGATTTTGTGAATAACTAACTTGCTTTCCAATACTTCCAGTGGAGCTGGAAAAGGTGAGCAACAACTACGATGCGCATATCCTATTGGAGGCCTGGCTGGACAACAGCCATGCGGGCGGCGAGGAATTCAATCGCCAGCTGGTCACATTCTACAGCTCAATAGGTCAACGTCACACTAACGCACAATATCCGCTGAAATACGCCTGAAAATTGTTTTCAGTGTTCTGAAACAAAAAACATTTTGATTTAAATTGGTTTTCATTTTTGGTTTTTTTATTTTTATTGGAAAAATGTGTTTTTTTCTGTATTTGCCTGCTCGCCAAAAAACCGTTATAATTATAAAGAATTTGCAAAAAAATTATTTAGTTTTGCTTTGTTCTTTTTTTGTGTGTTTTTCTTTTCATTAAATTTTTGCTTGCATTTTGACTTTGCACATTTTAAAATTTGACTTTTGCTATTTGTTTTTTTTTTTTTTTTTTTTTTTTTTTTTTTTTTTTCCCTGTAGCAAAAACAAAACTTAATTGTAATTTGACTACAACACTACAACAACATTTTGTATGTTTTGCCCATTATAATACATACATATATATATAAATATAAATATATATATGTATATAATTATTATAATTGTATATAATACGCAATTCTGTAGCTAGATTTTGACATACATTTTCTCAGGCCAACGTCTTCTAATTCTGTACTTTATTTTTGTTTTATTTTAATGTATATGTATGAATTATTATTATTATTTTTTGTTTGTTTTATAAACAAATGCAAAGTTTTTGTTTTTTTGTTGTTTTTCTTTAATTTATGTTTGTTTTTGTTCGCCTAAGTTTAATTTTCAATTGGAATTTGGCCTATTTACACACATACTTACATTTATGTATGCGAGTGTGTGTGTGTGCATGTGTGTGTCTCTCTCTTTGTGTGTATGCATGTATTAGTGCTGTTTGACTCGCCGTAAAACTAACCTCGAGCTAACCTTAACAAATTTGTAACTTAATAATTGCATACTTTTAGGCTAGGGGCTGGGCTAGTAAATGGTTTTCTCCGCTAAACTTCACTTAATGCACTTATGTAATGTTTATTATTATTAATTGTTTTTGGTTTTTCTGCCTTAATGTCAAGCCTTGAAAATTTCTCACTTAACTACTTTTTTCTCACTTAACAATTTTTTCTTAATTTGTTTTTTTTTTGTTTGTTTTCTTTATATATGTGTGTATATAACTTTTGTTATTTGTCGCTGTTTCCACTGTCGGCCGCAGGATGCGCTGCAATGGAAACGCGTGCATTTTGTTTTTTTATTTTGTTTTCTTAGAAAATTGTTCAACTCGTAAATTGAGTTGATTTTAAAAAATCTGTTCCCTCCATTTTGGTTTTAATTCATTTTTTTGTTATTTATGAATGCTTGTTGTCAATTGTTGCGTTATATGTTTCGTATTTGTTTCGTAATTCTTTGTTGTTGTTGCTCTGCGTGTGTGTGTGCATTACAATTATAATTATTGCTATATGTATATATGTATGTATGTATGTATTTTGCTCTTTTTTTTACCTTCATTGGCGCCAAGGTCACCCACCAATTGCAGCAGAGAGAATCAAATGTTGCGAACTGAAACCCTTAGCTAGGAAATGTTATTTCTTTGTGTTCTTTGTCTCTCATTTTTCTTTTCTCTTTACATTTGGTTTGCTACGTTGGAAAAAACTCTAGAAATTAATTGTAAGCGTTTTTTTTTTGTATATGTACAGCGTGCACTTTGTGTGCTTTAGAGATATGAATGAATCCGTTATGTGAGGAGACGGCAACTGCAGCAAAAGCTTGAATAAAAACAAAACGAAAATTGTGGTATTTAAATACCAATTGACTTGCATTTGGGGTATTCCACAAATAGATAAGGAGATTCCAAGTAAATGTACCAAAAATAAATTTGCAAATAATTGTTTATTTTACACAAAAAAAAAATAGAATACTAAAATGAAAAACCAAACTACTTAAAAGTTATGCGTGTGTGTGTGGTAATTACTAGAAAACGTCTTTGTAAATGTAGTTATTTTGTTGTTGTTTCGCTTTGTTGATAAATTATTCTAATTAAAAATACACAGGTAAAAATAATTTCATTGTTTTTTTTTTTTGTTTAATTTAATGCAAACTTAAGCCTAGCGAAAATCCTTGTTTTTAACGTGCAAAATTAATTTGTTTGTGTTTTTCTTTTTGTTGTAGAAAGCTTTTCTTTATAACCACATTATATTAATTTGTACACATTTTGCTTTTAAGTAATTCATTAATAAACAATTGGCTATGTGAGGGTTGTGTATGCATGTATGTCTGTGTGGGTGTGTGTGTGTGTGAATTAAAAAATGTGCCTCATTTTACGTATTTAAGACAACGAAAAACACAATTTTTTTATTAAACCGTTCCTAACGCTCAAACTACTTACTGACTTAAAAACCCCTACACCATAAACTCCCCCCTCCCCCTTCCCCGTAGCAGTTGCCCCTCCCCCGACAATGCTAGCCACTGCTCAACATCTGCGCTTTGCGTCCAGATATATGTATGTGTGTGTGTGTGTGTACATATAAATATTTATATATGTTATATATGCATGTACAGTATACCGTTTCCATTTGTATATGTTTGTGTTTATGTGTGTGTTTTCGCTTTAACATTAAATTTAGTATTTATAATTTAAACTAATTCTCGCTTTGCACAAAAAATTTACACAATTTATTAATTTAATTTAGTTTTAATTAGGGTTTCTTTTTGTTGTTGTTGTTGTAAGCTACTCATTTGTAATTGTATAATTATAATTTTTGTTTTTTTTGTTTTTATAATTATTGTTGTTGTTCTTACTGCTTACGGCAAATTGGTTGTAAATATGTACAAACTTTTATTTACTTACGTGCTAAATATGTTTTTGTTTTTTATCTTTAATCTTGCGTACTTTGTATATGATCTATGTATATAATATATATAAATATGCCCCTATGTGTGGTTGGTTTTTTGTTTTGTTTTTCTTTCATTTTTGTTTTGTTTTGTATATGTATAAATATTAAACACTAAAACGAACGCCAGCCTAAAAAAACAATTCTTGCACTATACACAATTCTCAATTAATAAATAGTAATGCTGTTTTTGCTACACAAGACTTATCGGTAATCAATCGATTAACCGCGCTATCGTCTATCGCCTATCATCTCTCATCGGTCCACCACGCTCTTTGCTTATCATCTCTGCACACCCTGTGTTAAGGCTGTAAAGGCGGCTGTTGCTGTTATTACAAGGCTCTGTTTTACGCTAACTGTGCGTTGCTGTTACAGTGACTGTTAATGTTAATTTTTAATGTTAATGTTGTTGTTCTCTCCCATTTTTTGTTTTTCTTTTTTGGACTGTTAACTTCAGTTGTTGCATTGCTGGTTGGCTGCTTTGTTTTGTTTTGCTTTCTTCTTTCAATCTAGTTTGGTTTCTTTTGGTATAGCACTTGTGGATAATTTGCTTTTGCTTTTGTTGGAAGTATAGCAAAACGGAAGCTACTGTTACTTTAACAGCGACTGTTACTGTTACTGCTAGTATTACTTTTACTGTTACTGTTACTGTTACTGTTATTGCTTGTGTTACTGTTAATGGTCTAGAGTTGTGTGTGTTTGTTTATGCTATGGCCGCCGTCAGATAGTACAAATCCATGAGGGTCTGCACATTGATGGGCAGACAGGAGAGGCGATCGTGCGTATTGGAATCGAGCGCCAGCCAGGAGAGCGCATTATAGCCCTCGAGGACGAAGCGCAGCACATCGGCGGTTAAAGTTGAGTCCAGCGGATGATCGTTGGCCGACTGATGGGCATTGGTCGAGTTGAGTATATCGTCGGCTATCTGTATGTTGGGCACATGCAAATGGAGCGCGGTCTTCAGGAAGACGGGGCAGACATCCTCCAGATGCGGACAGGCCGACCAGAACCAGGCGGGCATCCGACCCGTCGGCGCTGTCGACACCATATATCCCACCGAAATGGGCTGCTGATTGAGTGAGCCAACCTGAACAAGTACAACAAAACAAACACAAAATTTAGCTAGCTCAATTGATTAGGGATTAGGGATTCAGATTACGCACCTCCTCGACCTCCTGGGGTGGCGTGCACTTGAAGTTGTTGCCGCCGGCGCTTTGCCAGCTGCGATTATCCTCCATGCGACCTGGGCTGCCGTGATTCGAGACACGATCCATGTGAGCTGCTGTGCAAAAGTTAATCAGTGAGACAACTGGCCACAGATTTAATCTATTCTCTACTACAATACTCACAGTCCCAGAAGAGGTCGCCGATGTCCGCATCGCTAAAGTCCTCGTTGCCCTCCTCCTCCCCGAATATGAAGTCATCGTCCACCTGCGGCTCGTTTTGGAACTGACGCGTGAAGGACTGCAAATAAACAATTCAATTAAATATCAAACAATAAAAATGTTATTCAGCACTAATCGATAAAATTGTTGCGATTATCGGAAATAAAATTTTTAAGAGAATACCAGAGAAAATTTTACTGTATGCATGAATAAATTCTATACAACAATCAACGGCCAGCGATAACCGCATATCGGTTAAAAGAAAGAACGTGATCAATAATTAATTATCGGTTATCGTTGGCAGACAATTCCAACCAAAAGTTAATATTCGGATATCGGAAACCGACCATCTAACATCGGCAGTAAATAATAATTGTTCTCTTAACAAGGGAATATTATAACAATCTAATATCGTTGATAATTTATCGATAATCAACAAACACTGATCGATTATCGATATATTGATCATTTTCATCCATTCACTTACCGCACAGACAGCACTCGTGGGAAAGACCAGGATGTGCGTACAGGTGACATCCTGCGGCGTCGACAGCGGATTCTGCATGGAGATCTGCGAGAATCGCTCGTCGGGCGTAAACTGATCGGGCATCACGCGCAGCTTGGCATCCGGCTCCAGTGTGACCAGACAGGCGCTGAGTATCGTCGGCGGATACATGAGGGTGCACTGCTTGCACATATCCTTGAACTGCTTCGAGGCCTTCTGCAGCTGCTGCTTGCTGAGCAGATGGCTCCACGACTTCAGCTCGCTGTGTCCGATCCGTCCGATCCGGCCGATGACCAGACGCCACATTTGCGACGTCTGCGAGATGAGACCCATCACGAAATCCATCAGCTTCCGGAGCGCCACATAGCGTGCGGGCGCCTTGCGACGCCGTGCCCGATTCGGTACATCGATGTTGATGCAGACCTTCTCGAGCAGCTCGCCGCGCTCATCGGTGGCGGTGGCCAGCAGCCAGGACTGATCCTCGCTCAGGCAATAATTGCAGTACATCACCGAATAGCGGGTCTCGTTCTGGCCGTGCATGCTGCCCGCGGCCCGGGAGAAATCCGTTTTGTCATTGCGCTCGTGCATCGGGGCCAGGACAAAGGGGGCTGTGTACATTTTGTAGGCGCGCCTATTCGGCTCATCCTTGGTCTTGAGGAAGGCCTCCATGTTGGCCGCCGTACCGAAACCGGTTAAGCTCTTGACGGGCTGGGCATGGACCAAATGGCGGCGACACTGCGAGAATATGTTGAGGGCCAGGCACTTGATCTCATCGGAGAAACGGCGTCGATTGCCGCACGGACCGAGCTCCATAATTGACTCCAGCGAGATGATCTGGATGTTCATCTGGGCGCGCACCGAATCCGGCACCGCCTTCAGCAGTTCCGCATAGCAGCGGAGCAGGGCGATCAGAGCGAGACGCTCCAGCTCGAAGCTGTCCGAGGCGAAGGTGAACGGATTCACCACGTACAGCACTATCGCCGACGGATTGATGTCCTCCAGGGTCTCGCCCATGCCGAGCGGATCGCCCAGCACCAGAGCGGGCTTTGTGTCGCCCCCTGCGCCCGGCTTCACATCCGCTTTGCTATCCTGCTGCTGCTGTTGATCCTGGCTGCTTTGGTTGGCAGCTGTCGCCGGTTGGGATTCGGTGCCCGGCTCCAGCTTGATGACCGGTTCATGTGGATGCTCCGCGGCGGGTGCAGCGCCCGCGGACTGCGACTGTGACTGCGATTGGGATTGGGATTGGGATTGGGATTGGGTCTTGTGACTGCCGCTGGCATCGGGCGGATTGAGCAGGGATTTGTCCGCTGGAACTCGGCTCAGATACGGCGCCAGCTGGTGGAGGAAGGCGACGGCATAGCGACGGATTTGATTGGCCAGCGGCGCATGATCCAGGGTGCGCAGCCAATCATCTAGTGGTGTGACCACATCCCGATCGCGTTCCGTGCCGGCGCCCACCTGGAGCACTCCATCCCAGCCGCGGATGGGCGTGTGCCGGCCCAGCTTGCACATCTCGTAGGTGCTGCTCAGCTCACGGAAGTAGGTGCGCGTGCTGGCCGCCACATGCTCATTGTCCGGACAGACAACCACATAGACCACGTCCCGGGCATACGAATACGGCTCGAGCAGAAACTTGTCCCAATAGTGAATGGAGTGGGGCGCCACCGATATCCAATCCTTCTCGTAGCCGACCACAACGGAGGGTATCGGCTGTGGCTCACACTGGCCGGAGGCGCGTCCGGCCAGGCGATGGAATTGCCGCCAGGTGAGCGGTCCACTCACCGTATTATAGGAGCTGGCATCCTTGGAGCCGGCGGCGCCGCCCCGCGACTTGCAATGGAAGGCGCTCTGGAGCATCGGCTGGATGGCGTTCATGGTGCGCACGATCTCCTTGTTGCTGCGCGTGAATCCCACGGGCAAGTAGGGCCACTTGTGCACCGTGAGGCGACTGCTGCCCAGGGCCAAAAGTTTCTGGCGAAGCGCCGGGGCCGCTTGAAAGGCGGTCAACTGATGTGGCTGCTGCTGCTGCTGCTGGAGATGATGCTGCTGGCCGGGATGATGCTGACCCGGATGCTGCTGCTGCTGCAGCTGCTGCTGACCTGGATGTGACTGATTGGGATGATTTGGATGATGTGCTCCGCCAAAATCGAGCATATTCATGTCCAGGCGTTGACTCTCGAACGCGAGCCGCGCCTGCTCCAAAGCCAAACTGATGACATCGTGCGCATCCGTAAACTCCAGCACATTGGCAATCGTGGCCAGGGAGGCGCCGCTGTGGCCGCCGTTCCCGAACAGACGACGCTGGCGGGACATGCGCCGCCGGTGCGATTGCAGCGCCCGATGAACGGAGCTGCTGGAGCTCTGGATGATGGAGCATTGGTCCAGCAGCAGATCGAAGATGGCATGGGCCAGCTGCTCCAGCTGCTGTGGACTGGTTCCCGAAGACGTTGACAGCTTCTCCAGTTCCTTGCCGCTGGCATCGCCCGGCGTGGGCTTGTTGCCGTTGTTGTTGTTGTTGTTGTTGTTCCCATTGTTGCCCTTGCGGCACAGACTCTGGATGAGATTGAGCAGCGTGGGCTGCTTATGCACCGCGGGATCTTCGACGATGCCCGTGATTTCGAGCTCATCCTCGTAGAAGAGGCCGGCGCGATGCGATAAGCGACGATTGACGACGGCACTGAAGCCGCAGGTGCACTCGACGGGATCGTCATCGACGTAGCCGGTGATGTGCGGATTGCTGCTGGGCGGCGTGCACGACGAGGAGCTGGAGCCGCCGTTGGGACCATGGCCGCCATGATGCCCAGAGCCAGCTCCGGGCAAAGCGGCCACCGGCGAGTCCAGCCCACCGCCAAAGGCACTAATCATGCGCAGGCCACCTGCTCCTCCTCCTCCAGCCGCTCCTCCAAACGAATAGGAGCTGCCGCCATTGGGCAAACGCTGCGCCGGATACGGATTGAAGCTGCTGCCGGGCAGAGGGACATATACGCCGGAATCGGCGCCGCGTATATTGCCAATCTTCTGGGTATCCGCATTGCACACACAAACGCTGCTGCTGTCAAAGTTGTGATCCCGGAACACATTCAGCGCCGTATCGTACAGCAGTATATTGACCAGCACCGAGTTCACCTCCGGCAGTTCCTGCAGCAGACTCAACGCGGCGGCCGCAGCAGCGCCACCGGTGGCCAATCCCGTCGAGCTGCCGCCGCCGGTGTACTGCATCATGGCCAGCTTGGAGCCATCGCCGGGCATTAGACCGGTTCCGGATGCGGATCCGGGTCCGGGTGTGCCGCGTCCGCCTCCGCCCGCCGACATGGGTCCGCCAAAGACGTGGTGAACACTCTGCGGGGTATGCGGATGACCCGGCGGCTCCTGGGAGTTGTACTGCTTGTTGAGGTACGACGAGGTCGAGGTGGCCGGACTGGCCGCCCCGGCCAGCTCATACGGATACGGCGGCGGCGGATGCGTCGGCGTCTGTCGCATGCCGCCGTGGTGCATCGGACTGCTGCGCGGAAACGGCACCGAACCCACCACCGCGGGCGATGGCGATATGGGCGACATGACCACGCGCTGCATCAGCTGCTGCATCGAGCTGCCGGGCGGCGCCTGCGGGCAGTTCAATTGATTCAGCAGCAACTGGCTGCCGCCGCTGCTCAACGGTTGCGGCACCGTCGTCGACGGCGATGGCATCGCTGTGTTCAGGCTCATCGGTGTGCGCGGTCCCGCCAGGAGCAGCTCCTGCAGCTGCTGATGCTTCTGATGTGAATGTTGTTGCTGCTGCTGTTGCTGCTGTTGCTGTTGCTGTTGCAGTTGTTGCTGCTGCTGCTGCTGCTGCTGCAGATGCTGTTGCTGCAGCTGTTGATGCTGCTGGATGCGCTGCTGCAGCTGCTGGTGCTTCTGGTGCTGCTGCTGTTGCTGCTGGGCCGCCGCCGCCTTCGCCAGCGTGGCTGCCCGCGACTTTTGGCTGTGGCTCCAGGTGGGATTGTAATAGCAATTGGCGGGCATCTGCAGCGGCGGCTGCATCTGGCTGGGCAGATTCGTGAGCGGCGCATACCGGGATGAGCCCACAAATTTCTCCTGCTGCGGCGGCCGATAGACGTAGGTCCAGTCATCGATGGGCTCCTCGACGGGACTGCCCAGCTCCACGCTGTATTCCTGCTTCACCATTTTGAGGACGACGCCCAGGCCGAGTGATGTTGGATTCGATTGAGGCGCCAGCACCACATTGTTATTGTTACTATTGCTATTGTTGTTGTTGTTGTTCATGTTGTTCATGTTGTTCATGTTGGTGGTGTCCACACTCAGATCGGTCATCACGACGTCCGTTTGGCAGGGACTCGAATTGGGATGCTGTTGCTCGTGCGACGGCGGCGTCGGAAACATTTTGGTTAGATCCTCCGCCTGGATGCTGCCCGCACCGGAACTGGCCACGACGGCGGCAACCACGGCGCTGGTCACCGCCGTGCTCCGCTTGAGCTCATCGATGGTGTTGGTGACGGCGCTGCAGCCGCCGTTCGATGGATTGTTGGAGTCGGGCGGCGTATGGATCTGGACGCTGCTGCACTCGTCGTTCGAACTGGTCTCGAACAGCTGCTCGAGATCGTTCAGCGAGGGATTCAGGCCCTCGGCGGTGAACAGATTGTTGCCGCCGCCCGCGGTGCTCGTCGATTTTGATTCTTTGCACGGCGAATGCAGACCCGGTTCCGTTTTGATGTCCAGTCCTTGAAAGAAATTGCCACTGGTAACAACATTGCTGCTGCTACCGCTGCCACCTCCTCCTCCTCCGCCGCCGCCGCCGCCTCCTGCTGCGCCACTTAGCCCATTGTCCGCCTCATCAGCGGTGCCTGTGCCGCCATAAGGATTCGTGGCAATGCCCACAAGGCCACCGCCGTTGCCTCCACCAGCTGTGGTGTTGTCGGCGCCCGCTCCCAGCGCCGCTGCGCTGCCTTCGATGGAGAGCAACGAGCCGTAAACGCTGCCGGGCGACGGCATCAGCGGCTTGATGTGCGTGTGTCCCTCGTACAGATTCTTGGCGTAGCGCGGACGTCGCTGCTTGGCGCTCTCGTTCAGCTTGGGTCGCTTGACGGGCAGATTGTCCCTGTGGAAGATGGATTCGAGATGAGTAACCCACGCACATAAACAGTATATATATAAGATGAGTACGGCCCAACATTTATTATATTTAATACGCAATATCAGCAACAATTCTCATCTCTTAAATTACTTTAACTAATGAAAATCGATTTTTATCGATCACTGCGATATTTACTTATATTTTTCTGACATTTAATGTGATATTTTCCCCGACATTAATTTCGGAACAATTCTCATCTCTTACATTACTTTAACTGATGAAAATCGATTTTAATCGATCACTGCGATATTTACTTGTATTTTTCTGACATTCAATGTGATATTTTTCCCAACATTCGTATTATATTTAATACGATATATGAGCAACAATCCTCATCCCTTAAATAACTTAAGCTAATGAAAATCGATTTTAATCGATCACTGCGATATTTACTTATATTATTCCGACATTCAATGTGATATTTAAACCGACATTAACTTCGGAACAATGTTTGCCGATATGCAACCCTACTGTTAAAATCGATTTATCGATGTTTCGGATTTTCTTTGTATTATTTTCCATCTTTTTCTGTTATTTCTCAATCAAGCATTTTCCTGTTCGGCCTTACTCATCTCAGTTTTGATGGTCTTTGAACTTACCAGGACTCCTGGTAGCTAAAGTCGTAGACCTCCTTGAGCCATTCCTCGTCGTAGACGCTGTCGCCATCCTTGAGTGTCAGCTGCGGCGGCTTGTAGAGATTGAATAGATTTGTGACCGCCTCCATAGCGCTGCTTGCCAAAGGCTGTTGTTGTTGTTGTTGTTGCTGCTGCAGCTGGGGCTGCTGTGTTCGTCCAGTTCCGGGCTCCTGTTTGATGGCCGGCTGCATTTCGAGTTTCTTGACGCTAATCGTGCCACATTGAGCGGGTGCAGCAGCTCCCGTTCCCGTTCCCGCTCCAGTTCCAGTTCCGGTTCCAGCTGTTGCTGCTGCTGTTGCTGCACCTGTTGCTGCACCTGTTGCTGGTGTGGGCGTGGCAGGCTGCTGGGGCACGCTGCCCGGTGCGCTGTTCAACGTTTGGGATCCACCACCTCCACCGCCGCCGGCTCCGTGGTCCGCATAGGATGGCGGCTCCACGCTGGGCGTCTGATGGACATATGGGGAGGCGGTGATGCTCTTGCTATCGTGCTGATCCGTGGGCGTCGGCGCCGGCGTATTCTTGTCCAGCAAATGATCGATGGGCGTTGGCGGCTGTTGCAGATTCGAAACGGATGTGGGCGCATGTGGACTCATATTGAGCAGCTGCAAATGGTAGAGATTAGCATTTCGGGCGGGTTAAGCTGCAGTGTGTGCGGAAAATTGCGTCACTTGGACTCACTTGCTCAGCGGGCGGCACCGAAGTCGGTTGCGAGTGCGCCGAATTTGGATGCGGATGCGGTGAGGGCGCTGGCGTTGCGGGCGAACCCACCGAGGATGTGGTGGCCACCGGTGGCATCGATGACGAATCCCCCAGAGAGTTCCTTGAGTACGTCGAGCCGCCACCTCCGCCCCCTGCATGACAGGGCGTGCTGTTGCTGCCGCTGCCGCTGCCAGCTGAGGCGGCCAGATGTCTGTGCGTAGAGAAGAGAGGGGAAAATCAAAGAAAAGTTATTCATTAGTTTTATTTTGTTTAGTAAAATAAATACTTCATGCTTCATGTTATATACAATAAATTCAAAAATTAAATAAAAAATAAATAAACAACTACGAAAGAGGTAGCTAAAATATATGCATGTATAATGTAACAAAATGCACAATATATAGTAAATAGTTAATCGATTAATCGAAAACGAGTGTCAAAAATGGTAAGCGTAAAAAATACAATATTAACACCACATCCAAAGAGACAGCGCAAGAGAGAGAAAGAGAGAGAGCAAAAGAGAGCAGAGCGCAGTTGCAACTCAAAAACCAAAACAATAAATTAACCTTTGCAGTTGCCAAAAAAAATATATATATACATATGCACATGTAATGATTATTTACAGCAATATATATATATGCATGTTTAGAGGTGTGTGAGTGTGTGTGTACGTGTGTACCAGTTGTTAGCAGGCGGCGCTCTCTCTGACATGCAGCCAGAGGAATTCAGGAATTACGCCAACAAATTGCCATAATGAGTAAATACTCATGAGTGCGCGCCGGCGCGAATGGCAAATGTAACTGTTGTTTTGTTTACAATGTGTGAATATATGTACATATATTTATACTATGTATTTTATTGCTATTGTTGCGCTACAACACCATTTACCACAAGTTGAGCAATAGAGAGAACAATAATATAAATTACTAATAATAAATACAATTGTTATTGTTATTTTGTTGCAGGTGAATATGCTTGCAATGTTGCTTTGTCGCCGGCGAATTTGTTGATAGCTACAAAATGTGACACCGTTACAGTGTTTGTATGTACGAGTTGTAGTAGTAGTAGTAGTATGTGTGTGTGTGTGTGTGAATTTTTAATTAAAAGGTTTTAAAGAAGAAAAAAAAAGTAAAGTAAAAAATTTGCAAAACACCAACAAAATCAAAAACAAAAGTTAACAGAGCGTGTTGTGTTGTTGTTGTTGTGGAGATGACAGAAGAAGAGCGATAAAGAGCGCATGGAAATAACAGAATATAAACAACTTAAGGGCATATGTGTGTGTGCGTGCATGTGAGCGAAAAAAAGAGAGCGTATTAAAAACTTAAAAAAAAAAAGATACCATGGAAACAAAAAAAAAAAAACAATATTTGGCAGCTCTGCTAAACGCCTCCACACACACACATACACACAAACACACACACGGGCTGGACAGCGACACAAACCTTTGTTTTGGTATATTGGTGTCTGTTGTTGTTGTAGAGGAAGTAGTAGTGTTGTTGTTGTTGTTGTAGTTAGGTTTTAGCGCTGTCTGAGTATTGAGTAGAAAACGCTTGTGAAACGGCACAATTTGTCGCTTGAGCCCAACGGCAGAATATGAAGAGTAGTGGGAGTAAGAGGAGGAGCTGCAGTTGCTGGCAAAGTAGCCAACACTGGAACTGGAACTGGAATGATGTGCACCCAACGCTGCCGCCGCCGGTCGTTGGTGTAGATGCTGTTGTTGTTGTTGCTGCTGCTGCTGCAGTTGTTGGTAAAGCTGAAATGTTGATTTGCTGCTGCTGCTGCTGCTGCTGGCTACGCCGATCGCAGCCCGCAGCGCTGGCGAGGCAATACTACAACTGCTGCTGCTCTGCTGACGTTTGCTGCCGACGCCACTGCTGCTGCCGCCGCCGCTGCATTGTGCGCTGAAATTTTGTGGGTTTTGTGTTAAACTTTTAACTCAACTTTCAACACATTTTTGTTGATTTTGTGGCGCACGCGAGAGCTAAACATTGTGGTGAGATTGTGTTTTTTTTTTATATATTTTTTTTTGCTGAAAGCGTAACATTAACGGCAACACACGCATGCAACGTTTATCGATAAACACAACACACACACATAATTAATCAATAAAAAAAATAATTAATTATTATAAATATATAGATATGTATATTAGAGCTGTTTGCTGTTTCTAGGCATGCCATATTTTAAGCGGTTTCTCTGCATTACATTCATTATCATTTTCATAGTTTCTATAGATGTTCAAATTCAACACAAATCTCGCTACAAAAAAAATTCACACACTCCAACGAATAAAAAAAAAAAAATTGAAATAGACACCAATGCAAAGCACACAATTCAGTGTGCAGTGCAAAGAGAGAACAAGAGCGAGAGCGAACAAAAAGGGAACAGGAGCAGGAGCTTAACAAGAAGAGAGAGGATAGACAGAGAGAGAGAGAGAGCAATTGAAGCGAGACCAACTTACTTGGCGCATATGCAGGGCGCTTTCTGCATGGGATCCACAAAATTCCAAAGCTTTTGTCGCTGCTTTTGTTGCTGTTGTTGCTGTATCTGCTGCTGCACCAGCTGCTTGGAATCGGTTTGCTTTGCTTCCTCTTCGTCCGTTGTTGCTGCCGTCGCCGCTGCTGATGTCGCTGCCACCGCATCGACGTGCAGCGTATTCATAATGCAATCCTGCCAGGCACGTTCCGGCATTTCAATGGCCGCCGTGGCGGGTATATGAGTATTATTTGTATTGAAGGTGAACCCCGAGGTGGGTCGCTGATCGTAGTACGGCTGAAACGTTAGACGCTCCAAGGCGCTGACCTCTTGCGTGTTCGCTTTCCTCGCCTCCTTCGCAGCAGCCGTCGTCGCCGCCGCTGCGGCGCCGGCGGTTGACGCGAGCGTTGCCATTACAGCCGTTTCCGGCGCCGACGTCGCTGCTGCCACCGCTGCCGCTGCGGCTGTGTTTGCTGTTGCCTGACCACCGCTGGCGGCATTCGCATTGTGCAGCTCGGCCAGCTCCATTTGCTCCATATCGTCCAGATCCGTGACTAGTACATAGTTCGTGGGATGATACATCTTATGACCACCTGCAACGGCAACAGAAGAGTTAAAGCGAGCGAGCAAGCGAAGAGAGAGACGCGATTGAGAGAGCCACAAAAATATGCAAAATACAGAAACCTGAGTTTCTCTTAAAAATGAATATCGATTAAGGATGCTCAAAAAAGATTATCGATTAAAACTCGATTAACTTTTAATCGGGTTTTTTTTTAACATATACATATGCAACTGAAGTTGTGACGTCACGCGCACTCTTTTGTTTCAGCGCTGAATAACGGATAACCGCTAGATCTCTCAATCGTGTGTGTGTGTGTGTGTGTGTGTGTGTGGGAAGGGGTTTGATTACTCACCCGATACCACCTCGACCACCGGCGGCACGTCCGTGTTGTCCTTATTGCACAGCGGGAAAAACAATGCCCAATCCTCGAGTATCTTCTCGGCCATCGGATCGCTGGCCTTGTAGCTGTTGCCGGTGAGTATTGCCGCAATCCCGAATGGCGCCAGCATCACTTTGCGGGCCTGCGTCGGCGTCGCTGCCGCGGGCTTCTCGCCGCCATCCGCCAGCAACGGTGAATCGGCGGGCAGCGGCGTTGTGCCGGCTGAGAGACCATTTGGATGATCCTGGTTACGGGATGAACCCGTTTGGCCGCTGGCCGCGGCAAAAGCCGCTGACGCCTCGGCCAGATGCTCCTTGGTGAGGGGGCGCACGGCGGGATGTTCACGCAGATCAATGGAGGCGCAAACGGTGTCGCCGTGCACGAAAAACGTGAACGAGAAGGATAAGTGCTGAGAGCTGCAACCGAAAAGGGGAGAGAGAGGGAGAAAATTCAATATACTTATATTCGTTGTGAATCAACTCAAGTAGTTCCAGGCATTCTGGAAGTGTGTCTGGAAGAACGATGCGACGGCACAAGCTGCAATGCTGCCGCACAGAGTTCCAGGCTGGAAGTGTTTAATCTGGGATGCACGCCGAGATGTCCCATCGAATGAACTTTTAGCAATTGGACGTCAGTTGAAAAGCGTATGCATCCTCATAGTTGACCGGGAAGCAAGGTGGGGAGGATTGCAAACTCACCTGCGTCCAAATAGACGATCGCTGGAAGTGCACGGCTGTACGAACCATTTGCCAAAGCGCACAATATCCTTGGTGAGCACGAATCTATGAGGAGGAGAGCAGCGCGAACATTAATTCCAATCCTTGGAAGGATTACCATTCACAATTACTTACCGCTCCATGAGATTGTGCAGCGCCTTGAAAAGCAGCGAGCGGCACTCGTAGGTCAGCTCGCCCTTCCAGGTGCCATTCCAGAGCGATTGATTGGCTGGAAATGCAAAAAAAAATTTATTAATTAACGAAATAACTAAATCAAATGGTTAATACATGTATACATTTAAAAAAGAAAAAAAAAAGCTAAATGGAAAACGTTTCTGAAAACCACATTTGGTCAACTAGAAATATTTTTTTGGAAAAACGTCCAAAGAAAAAATTTACACTTTTAAAACTTTCCATTTTTGGATTCCCATTCCAAATTTTTTTTGTGGAACGCAAGACGCAAAATAGCCGTATAATTGGAAAAGAAGCGCGTGTGTGTGTTCTACCACAATTGTGTATGTGTGTGTGTGTGCGTGTGTATTTGGTGACAACATATTAACAATGAACAAAAACAACAACAACGCAAGACAATCAACAGCGCACTGGAAATTAAGCAACTCGCGCTTTGAGTATTTTTGTTTTTATTTTTTTCAGGCAATTTATTTTGTTATTGTTTTGCGACGCGCGCAGCCCAATGACAAATTCAACACTATAAAATGAGAACGAGGGAGGGAGGGAGGCTGGATTAATAACAGAGCGAGAATAAGAGAGGAAGAGAGAACAAGCGCTGCTGTGCGCGCAGTGGAATTTACAGGCAGGCAAACAGACAAGAAAAATACGAGAATATGTAAATGCAGCATACGCGATAGAAGGCAAAGAAAACCCATGAAACACACCAAGAAGAGCAGAAGAAGAAGCACAAAAACGGTCCCCAGAGGCGGCACATGCAGCAGCAGGCAAATCAAAAAGCGGAAGCGCAAACAAAAAATGCCACTTAAACAAAAAAAAGGCAACAAAAACAAAAAAGGCAATGCGCGCGACGAGTCGACAAGTCGCCTATTTATTGTGCGGCACACGAGGGGTGCGGGGGTGTGTTTGGGGAATAGTCGAGAAATTTTTTGGAAAATTCCAAGCATCTCTCACACACACACACACATACACATATATTCGCGCAAGTGACGCCAGACACCTACACACGCAGCAGCGACGGTGACTGCGGCGTCGGCGTCGGCATCGACAGTTACAGGACGCAGCAGCGCCGGTCCACCCTCTGCATTCAACAAAAAATTAAAGAAAGAAAATAAAGAGCACAAATAATAAGCAAAAGAAATAGGGGCAGACAGACGACAAGCGTCGAAGGCGAGCGAAGTCAACACCGACAAATGTTGCAAAGATAATTACGTAAAGGTAAACAACATTATAAATAACAAAAATACAAGCAAAGAGCAAAGAGAGAGCACACCAGTCACACTCAAAACAGTCCAAACAACAAAAAACAGAGAAGAGTGCACATCGCCGGCGAGTGAGAATGAGTGTGAGCAGAAATTTGAAGAAAAAAGCAGCGAGTAGCGACGCGTCGTTGCGACGCTGGCAGCAAAACAATGCAGCGGACAGCGACAGCGCCGGCGTAGGCTGGGCTTTGGAAATTTATGCTGTTGGTGAGTTTTTTGTTTGTTGTTTTTACAAGCTTGCTTGTGGCTTTCATTGAGCGTGTGTGTGTGTGTGTGAATGTGTACCTTCTTTCAATGAGATCAGCGTAGTCTTTTTTACCAGAGGGCAATGTACGATTATATATGTGTGCGTGTGTGTATATGCTAGTTTTGCCGCCGCCGTTGTCGCCGCCCAGCCGGGGGTCATAACCGAAACCCACAGCGAACACACAGAAACAGCAAAAGTTGAAAGCTCACACACGTAGAAAGCGAGATAGAGAGAAGGCATGCACAACAACAGGAAAACGCAAAGCAAAAGGGTAGCAATAACAGCGCTGCAGCTTCTTTAGGCTCAAACAAAAGAATCAAAAAAAAAAAAAAAAAAATACCAAACCTACAATACAAAATTGAAATTGGCGACGCCGTCGCTCGTTGTTGGGCCAGACTTGGACTTCGTTGCTCTGCAAGCGACGACGAATCGAATGGAATCGAATTGAATATTATTCCCGGCCCCATAACAGGAATATGACGACGGCTGCTCAATGCAAATTCCAAATACATACATATACACCTACTATGTATCTGTGTCTGTGTGTGTCTGTTTTTTGTAGCACGTGTGGTTTGTGCACATGTTGCTGCCGACTGCGACAGACGACGCAGAGCGCACGACCGAGCAACAGAGATAGAATAATGATGAGAGCGCCAACAAGAGAGAGAGTGGATGGGGTGAGAGTATGAAACTGTGTGTGGCTGTATCTGAAAACTCATGCTTGTACTAAAAGTGCGCAAACATTCGCTGTTGCTGCTTGTCGCTGGTGAGTGGGTAACTGAGTGAATGAGCAAGTGAGCGAGTGAGTGAGTAAATGAGCGTGAGTGTGTATTGTTTAGGCAAAAGTGCCGCTAGTTTTTCAAAAGCGTGCACTCGCTCGATCTGGCGCTCTCCCACACACACAGAGAGAACCTTACGCTGTTGTTGTTTTGTGCTTGAAACGCTATTTTAGGTTAAAAATTTGCTACCACAGCAAAAGCGAATGAAAATGACGTGCACAAACGGGGCAACGATGACAAACGTGCGAATGTGCATATGTGTTAGTGTATATGTGTGTGTGTTGTGTGCGCGCGTGTGTGTAATTACAGAGTCTTGATACAATTTTACAAGCGTACGTCAATTTCCCAACAATAAAGTGTGTAATTTCAAGCTTAACGAGGAGTTGGTTGTTAGAAGATTGCGTGCAACAAGCGTTAGACGTGAGCAATATATAAACAAACAACAAAGTTGCTGATGTATTTAATCAAGGTCAATAATCTGCGGCTCAGCGACGGCGACGGGAAAATTGGTTAATAAGCACAAAAACAAAAAACGGTTTAACGAAGCGAATGCAAAATTTTGCAGCAACAACAACAACAAAGCGCATTGTAATTAAGCTTTAAAACCAGTTTCGAAAAGAGAACAACAAACGGCGAGAGCGCAAAACCACTCACACACATATACACATTCACATGTACATATGCATATATGCAAAAGCGCTGTGAGCTCAATACTCATAATTATAAAGCCCCAATTGTGAAGAATAGAGTGAGCAAGAGAGCAGAAGAGGCAGAAATACATACACACGCACAGATGTCAAAGCAGCAGCAACAAAGTGACAGCTGTTTATGGTAAAATGTATGAGGTCTGTGTATGCGTGTGTTTTTAAATCAAACAAGAATGACAACAACGACAACTGACAAAAAACTAAAAGAACCGCAATATTGACAACAAGTAGCTTTTCGATAATATTCCATGTTTATCAATAAAAAGTCGACAAATTGTGCCATTGTTATTTCCGAATTCATTCCGTTTCTTCTAGGCAACCGTTATAAACAATGCTCGAAAGCGAAAATACTCTCTCTCCCTCTCTCTTTCTCTTTGGCAAATAGACGCACAGCAACAAAGAGGCGGTGTTTGTTTGTATGTACAATGTAGTGACGTCTGTTTTATGCGGCCCAAAAGCAACAAAAGCTGGGGCCAGTTGTACAACAGCAACAACAACAACAATATCATCATATTGGCTATGTTACTGCTGTGTTGCCACATTTCACTGGGCAGCAGCGGCAACGGCAGGCTCTTACGATGGACGACGCTTTTCTGTCTCGTCTCTCTGGTTTCATTCACACGCACAAGCACACACACACACACACACATATAAACAAGCACATTCGCACTCGCATACAAATGCAAAGAAAGCGCAAAGCTTTTTGTTTGTTGTTTGCGGCAAAGTAAAAGGCTATAAAAAGAATACGAGAATTCGCACACATAAATACAAATACAAATACACACATCGAGACAAAGTAATGTCAATGCAATTAGTCAATGTCCTTGTCATTAAAAAATAAAATGTATAAAATAAAACAATAACGAACTCAACGTCGGGGTCGTCAACAATTTCACCACAGCAGCAGCGCATTCAACTCGAACGTCGACGTCGACGTCGGCGTCGACGATTGCAATTTATCAACAGCTAACTGTAAAAGTAAAATGTGCCCGCAATATGACGTCGTACAATCGAAAGAGGGCTGCCACAACTACGTTACGATTACGATTACGTTTAACGTTGACGTATTGTATTTGCAGTGGAATTTGCCATTAGGAGACGGGGCAAAAAACATTACAGAGAAACAGTCTGATGATAATATGTGGTCATAGTGTGTGTGTGTGTGTTTGTTTGTTGAGCCATGGGAAAAATTAAATAAATATTAGCCACACACCGCACAAAAACCACAACTATTGATAACAGCCAAACAGCAGCAGCAGCAGCAGCAGCGGTCCGATGTCGTCAACGTTTGCTTGGAAGTGTGTATGTGTGTGGGAAGGAAGAGCCCCTTAAACGCAGCAGATTTGTCAAGCAATGCAAAACGGGAGCGAGAGAGCATTAAAGAAGGTGAGCGAGCTTAAGAGAGCATAAGCAAATGAGAGTGAATAAATAAAGTGAGCGCGCGCGCGTTTGCGAGAGCGCCAAACGAAACAAAAACATTGCAAATGACACAGGTGACGTTTTACGCGTGGGCTGACCGCAGCAATGAGGGCGGCAGCAACGGGCTCGGGTGTGTGGAGCAAAAGACGACGTCGTTCTGCTGCTGCTGCCACTGTTGTTGCTGACGGACGACGAGCGCGCCATGTGAGTGATGTTGATGAAGAAACAACAAAAAGCGCACACAAATACGAGCACGCGTTTATTTGTTTGATATGCGCGAGTATGTGCATCTCTGTCTCTGTCTCTGTCTCTGTGTGCTTGTGTGTGTGTCTGTCTGTGTGCATTGTTTTGGTTTTCTCATGAGTACAATAACAAAAATGTTTTTTTGCTGCGCTGCACGCGCTGCGGCCTTGAAGTTTTATTAAATTTATAAAAAGCTCATAATGTAACGGACGTTCTCAGCATATTGCATTAATTATGCATGCACGATAGAAAATGCACAGGAATACATGCAAAATATACATGGTATATATATAGCAAAAAATAGTGAACATTTGAAAGTATGATTGAAAACATTCAGTTCTTAAACCATTTGACTTCTTATTATTTTAAAGAAATGAATGAACTTTTTGAATTTTAATTTACTAATTTACACAAAAAATTTGACAAAACATGGGTGGAAACTGATTTCGATTTAAAGCTGTCTAGCACACTTGGAAATATGTATTTTATACAAGATATGATTGTATTTTTGATTGCTTTTATTCTATTTTTTACTTACCCGCTATTTTGAGCAGCTCGGCATCGACGAGATCACTGAGATCCGGCTCCTCGCCGTACCAGAAGATCCATAGCTCCTTGGCAGCGGCGAGCGAGAGGGGCGGGTGGACAGTGGTCGATGTGGTAATCTCAAAGTTTAAGGCATTCGGATCGGTGTTGTCCTGCTTGGTGGACTGGACGCGCCGCCACACGCACAGCATATCCGCCTGCATGCATCGCGAATAGGAGCGCAGGATCGGATCGTCCAGTGGGTCGCTCGACGCGTTCGGCCGTTCGCCATTAACGAACTTGCGCCATTTGATTCCACATAAATCAGTCTACAAACAAGAGAAAGAGAATTAAAGAAAATTAATTAGCGCTTGTTATCAGTTCAGTGCTTCATTGATAATCATCAGTATATCGAGCCAGATAAGCGACAGCATATATTTCAAAATATATATACTACACATATTTATATCGCAATCGATGATGGGTTTGTCGAGTGTTTGCATATTGCCAAGTAGTTGCCTCTGTTCAGACTTCTCGACTATATCCATATCTACAGTAGCTATTCTGTAAAGTGAACAGCAATTGCTTCTTAATTAAAACATATAGAACTTCCTTATAACTTAAAAAAAAAAATTAAACACGATTACCCTCGATCTTATCTTTTATAGTTGACTTAAACCTGGGAATCTATTTATTTATATTTTCATTAATTTGACATGTAAAGCTCTCGGATCCATGACTCTAATAACTTTGACAAAAATTTACCTTTTTTTAGTATCATAATTTAAATTATTATTATTACAATTTAAAATAATAATTTGTTGGATGGAACCTTCAAGAACCTTCCGGTTCTATTAATATCAGAGCTAAGTTGTATTTTTATTATTTTCTTCTGAAATTAGATTTGCAAATTTCTGTAACTATGTATAAGAGAGGTTTGCAATTTACGAGTAAACACTGTATATATATCCCACGAAGAATCGTGAATCGAATATTCACTGTGTTTACTAACTAGCAATACCTCCCACGTTTTGTTTACAAACCCCGCGCAACAATCGACGAAAAGCTCACAAAACAACTGTGCGTGTGTGGGCAGTGTTGCTAAATGTGGCAAACACATTCCACATTGCACTTGTAACAGTAACAAAAAAAAACAAACAGAAAAAAACGAAAGGCGCACACAAAGCAAAGCTCAAAACAAAAGCACAGCGCAACAACGACCGAAGAGGCCAAAGCAGAAGACGGGCAGCAACCGAGCCGCAGCAACATGAAGAAAAGAAAACCTAAGCGATAAAAAAAATGGGGGAAAAAAACTGGCTAGGGTCGTGTCTTTGGCTCGTCATTGGCGGCTTCCGTTGCGAGTTGGAACAAGTTGTCGGTAGTTGTTGTTGTTGTTGTGGCAGGCACAAATCAATGGCCTAAAAGACAACAGCACAAGAGAGCGGCGTCAAGCCTAACAGCAGCAGCAGCAACAGCAAAAAACGAACTCGAAAGACCGCGCACATACAGATAAACATACATGTACATGGCCAAATAACTGCACCTCACACACACACACACACACGCGCACGCACGCACACGCAGACAGAGCGAGCAGCCGCCGCAACAACAACATTCAAACAGAAGGTATTCCCCAAACCACGAATGGCTGCCGACGTCGACGAGCGTCGCCCCCAACATCAACAAGCAACAACAACAACAGTTCGTCGCGTTCCACATTCTTCCCTTGAATTTTCGTATTTCGCAATTTGTGTTTTCATTTTTCGCTCTCGTTTTTACGCTACTCGCTACTTTAGTGTGCCTTGTTTTTTTTTTTATTTACTTTTTAATTTATTTTATTATTTGTGGACTTTTTTTTGTTTATATATGTATTTTCTGTTTAGCTATTTATAAATAATAGGCATTAATATTTTCCTTTCCTCCCCCTCACCTAAAATTCGCATCTGTTCAAAAAGTTCGGCCTGTTTTGCGTTTTTCAACATTGTCATCAAGCAGCCGCAGCAACAACAATAAGGTTCAGGTCGCCGTCTTTTATCTGCCGACGTCAGCGTCGTCTCGTTGCATACTCACGCACACAGACACGTTTGGTATCTTTGCAATTTTCATGCTCAATCGACACTCCAAGCAAACATTATTCTGTGTACTTGAGTGTTTTTTTTTTGCGCTCGCCTTTGGGCCATATAATTTCGTGTACCTCTCACTCTCACACACAGAAACACACATATTCACTGTATGTGTGTTATCATTCTGACACGCTTTGCTCGTGTTTGTTCACGCGCGCGTGCCTCCAAGTTCAAGCTGATTTTTTTTTTATTTATTTTTCTGCTACCCACTCTCCCGTTCTCTAATTGGGTCTGTTGCCTAGCAAGCCCACTCACACACTCGCTCTCTGCTGCTCTCGTTGAAGTTTACTCGCTCAGAGAAAGTTTTGCGCGTTTGTTATTGTTTCGCTATTTCGTACAGCGTTCGTTGGCGCGTCGGCCTCGGCCTCGGTCGCAGTCTCTGTTGCTGTCGATGCTTTAGCTACTTTCGGCTCTGTGGGTTGGTTGGTTAGACGGCGGGCGTGTGCAGTGAACGCCAACGCCAGCGTCGCAGTCAACTTTGCGCTCAAGCGGCCATTTGGGCTTTACTTTAGCGTGTCTTTTTACGGTTACTGTTGTTGTTGTTGCTGTTGCTGTTGCTATCTTGTCTCTGAGCGAGATTCATTAAAGAAATATGCCACTGCCAGCACCGCTTATGTATATTTGTATGTGTGTGAGTAAAGAAACGGCGCAAGCCGGCGGCCAACTAGACGCCACAGAAGAACCTGTTATGGCCGGCCAGTTGTCGCAGCATGTAGTACACACACATACACATGTATATACATAATTTTATTGTTGCTGCTTTTTCTTTCCTTGACTTGTTTTGTATCTATGCATAGTTCCGCTTTTGTGCGTGTTTTCTGCTTTTATTTTTTTTTGGGTGAAAGAAAATAACGTTATAGTAGAGCGCGCAAGAGTGAGTGAGAGAGCAAGCGCTACTCAATGGCAACTGCAAGTGTATATCGATAAACATTGTAATCGACTAAGACACAACAACAACAGCTGCTGTCGATCGACGATTGTCTGTGTATGTGTGTGTGTTTATGGCAGTCGGCAGTATTGTGCACACCTGAAGCACCCTGTGCTGCAACATTGTCACTGACCTAGATCTAAGCGAATTGGCATAGAACGGAAATGGAAATTTCAAAGATTGAAAGAGATAGCGATATTTTTGAACTCTACTTACCAAGGCATAGAAGTTTGTATGGCAATCCTCCAAACTTGCGCCGTTCGTCTGATGATTTTGATGCGTCATAGTTCTTGGCTTTTTATTTTTGCACAACAACAGCAGCACCTCATTTTCTCAACATGTATGTATGTATGGAGATTGTGTGAGAAATTGGTAAATATATGCTGCACACATATACATATATATATATATATGTTTATATATATGTACGTTTAGTATTCTTTGCACATTTGTTTTGATTTGAATTTTATTGCTGCTGTATTGATTCGAATGCGACAATAGATACAGAGAGGGGAACACAGACACGCACACAGAGACACTAAATTGCGTTGCTTGTTATTATTATTTTGAGTGATTTTCTTTTAATTTCTTTTTTGCTGTTGCAGTTTACAGCTACAGGATTGAAGAAACGATAAATTAGAACGGCACACAAATTAGCATTTCAAATTAAATTATTGTAATTGATTTACATTTATTATGTATTTTTCTTATTTATTATTATTATTATTATTTGTTTTTATGTATTTCCTATCTATTTTGAATGCACTTAGCGCACACACACATATACAGGGGCACTTTTTCATTTCGTTATTTTTCTGATGTGTGTGTGTGTTATTTATTTACGTTGTCGCTGCACTGAAGGAGAGAGAGACATGAAGATTATTGCTATTGTTGTCGTTGTTGCTACCGCTGCATATTTCGTTTTGTGCGCGCGTTTCCGAAACCGAAACACGTTCAGTTAAATCAATTTCGAAATCAGCAACATCATCGCAGTCAAGTTTACAGTAGCGAACGAACGAGAGAGCGAGCATAAACTGAGACTTGGCATGCGAATTGCACTCACAACACACAGAAGAACACATACACAATCAGGCATACTCGCTAGTACACTGGGCACACGACAATGAAAAACAATTTTGTATTTTTTAACGTTTTTGTCTTATTGTTTTTTATTGGAACTGCTGCTGATTATTTGTTGCTGCTGCTGCTGCGCTCTCTCACATAAGCGGCAATTACAAGGGTGGACGGCCGCAGCAGCACACGTTCATCGCCTAATGCTCCACACACACTCTCTCTCTCTCTCTCACTCCATGGGACTGAACCACTATCCATTCATTCGACGCACAAGAGAGCGAGAGCGCGCATTTGAGCGAGACACAAAAATTGACTTTTTCAAGGCGCGCAGCCGACGTGACGAGACCAACAACGACTGGGGTGCTTTTATGTGTGTGTGTCAGCAAGCGAGCGGGCGAGCGAACGAGTCACACATATACTGTCACACATGCATACATATAAACACCGACGCACGACGACGACGAAAGTCGTTGGTTTTTCGTTAATCGTTGATGTAGAAAAAAAAACACGAAATAAAAAAAATAAAAAGCCAAAGTTAGTTTTTAGCTACAGTTTATACAAATCGAGTAAATAAATATGCATTGTTTTTTTTTCTTTTAAATTAAATGCGTCGTTAATAAACGTTTGCTGATGTTGTTGTTGCTGCTGTTGCCTGCACCTGGTCACATATAACGGTTGTTTTTGCTGCCGACGTTTGCAATATGCACTTGGCAAAACATTTTTTCTTTCGTATTTCGTAGTTCGATTTTTCATCGTTTTTACACAATACAAAAAAGTTGTAAGTTATTTGCGGTTTGCGTGCTGCGACTCTCTTCACCACCATCTCTACCTCTCTCACGCGCTCTTTGTGCATTTGTGTGTGTGTGAAGAAGAAGAAGCAGCAGCAGCAACAGCAACAGCAGATGAGTAATAGTAAATTGTAATGAGTTTTGTGCTTAAAAAGGAACTCACACACACACATACACATTCACGCACGCACACGCACACAAAGCGGCGACTCAATTGAAATATTGCTAATCTATTTGTATCGAACTTCTTTGCACCTTGCACTGCGCGTTCTGCGCCTTTCTAAATACACATTATTTTTAATTTATTACTTAATGTATAAGTATACAATATATAAATATATAGAGATCTATATACGTTTTTTTTCGCTTTTCGCACAACACCAAATGACGAGTCAGAAAATTTTAAAACGACTGCGAGACCGTTTCTGCTGCTGCTGACTGGCAACGACAACGACAACGACGACGCGACATCGCCACACACAATGGAAATTTTGCTCGTCTAGCTTTGCTTTTGCTTTGAGCAGTTGCTAAAAGAGTGAGAGCAACAAATACAGGCAACAGCAGCAACAGCGACATCAGCGAGTAGCGAGTAAAATGAGCAACAGCAGCAGCCACTCAAAAGATATTCGTCTCTCGCGTTCACTCTCTCACAACGCATAGCGGCGTTTAGCTCATTTCGCAAGTGAGCAGCAAAGAGAGAGGGAGCGCGCATCCAAACAAGTTTGTTTGCTTGTAGATGTGTGCTGTTTATTATACGCTCGCTCGCACTCTCGCGCGCTGTCTCTTTTGTGCATCGCCCTCTACTCGAATGCTGCCTGCTGCTGCTTAGGGATGCAACTTTTTTAAACCGGAGAATAACCAGATCGATTTGCTCGACTATGGGCCCAGACAAAATGGCCAGTTGAGTCGTTTATGGTTTTTGCGAATGCCAGAATATTTTATTTCGTGTGTTACTGTAGGAGAGCGGAGGCGGGTGTTAACGATCTGCCTGGCTTAAACTCCAAATCACAGGCGAAACATTTTGAAAAGAATCACATACACGTTTTATGCACTACACAACACTAATCACACACACACACACACGCACGTACCCACCTATATACATATAGAGTGCGAAACGTGATACATAGACAGCATTCCTCTCGCATTCACACGCACACACAAACACGCAACCCATGGCGAACGCACCTATACACATACATGCACACACAAACACATACATACAGTTGTAGCAGTGACGCGAGCAACCACTTTCGTAGGTTTTCTGTCGAATGTGTGGTACACATATCTTTCCTTCTTTTTCTTTTTTTTTTTTTTTTTTTTTTTGTTGTTCGACTTTGCTAAGCAGCCAATTTATGTTCTTGATTTTTCCATTTTTACATATGCATATGTTTTTTTTTTGTTACATTTTACATAGTTGCCGCGACTTTCGTCTGTTCCTTGCTTACACATACATACATATGTATAAATATATGCACACACACGCACGAAACACTCGCACACAAAACGATCCCCATCCCAGTCGGCAAACAACACAATTGTTAATGATGGTTGCGGAAATATTTAAATGCAGTTATGCACAGATATACAGACACATATGTGTGTGCATAATTATAGATGATTGTTAAACGGCTGCACTGTTATTTATGTGTATTAATTTTAATGTGCTTCACTCTGTATCTCTCTCTTTCTCGCTCGACACACATACGTGCATATGTGTATGCGGTTGTACATATGTATGAATGTATATGTATATTTTTCGCATTTCTTTGGCTTTGACTCTTTTTATCATTTACATTTTTCGGTGCGCTGTGCCACTTTCTATTCACATATTTTTCATTTGTAAAACTTGCACTTCTTACATTTTTAACCGGTACGTTATACACTGCCTGCGTATCTGACACGTACGCGCAATTGGCGGCTTTGCAGTAATTTTAAATTTAATTAAAATTCACGGAGCAAAAATTTTTCCAGCGAAACTGCCGTTTTCTTTGCGTTTCTTCGTCCGAACGTCGCGACGGAGTGTTGGCAAGTGCCCCGATGAAGCGTTGCATTTGGTGGCCAATTCAGCTGTTTGCAAATAAGATCAGTACGCTGCTCACATTCGGAGAATGTGAATACCAAACCCGTTAAGCAACTAACAAAAAAAAAAACGGTTTGCAAAACCAATGAAATCAATAAAAGTTAGGAAATACATGTGATGCAAGAAAATACAATCAATGTGCATTGAACATGGTATTTTCTTGCTAGCCTTGTTTGAAAAAAAAAATACTGGCGCTGCAAACATCGCTGAGACCGAATTATATCGATAGCTTTAAGACGAAAGTTGTATCGATATACAAATAATTTGTGGTAGAGTGATTACAAATTATGTTTTATATGTTTTCATATTTATAATGGCCACGAAATTGAATGTGAACATTAGAACACTGCTGGCCAATTGTGAGGACCTGGCCAAAAGCGAGGACAACTTTTGGCGCCTGCAAAAGTTTCTCAAATCACTCGACACCATGGTTGCCGAGCTGGCGGCGATGGATGAGTGAGTGTTTTTGCAATACAAATGGGATTTGCATACGTGAAACCGCCCTCCCCTCCCCTCCTCCTCCCATGAAAAACAGCCCGCAAAGCGCTGCACGCATTAACGGTTATCGGGAGCGCCTGGCCACACTGAAGCGCACCATCGGCTACACAGCAAACAATTCCAATGCGAAGGCGTCTGGGGAAATTGCGCTGCAGGAGATGCGCCAGCTGCAGAACACGGCCAAGGACAACGATCTGCGCAAGGAGCTGCTGCAAGGTAGCAATCAAATTAGTAACTGGTCAACGTATTTAATCGTATTTAACCCACCTCCCTCCACCAGATGCGGACATCCTGCGGCGACGACGTGGCGCTGAGGAGCCCACGTCCGGGGAGCTGAGCAACGGCAACAACCTGAACGAGGCCGTCAAGTACTACAATAATGCACAGGAGAAGATAACGGAGCATATGCTCTCGCTGACGCGCAACCTCAAGGAGCAAACGGAAACGGCCAATCGGATCATTCGACGGGACACGGAAGTTGTGTCCCGCTCCACGGGCATGGCCGATCGCAACATCAGCTCGCTGGGCAAGGAGGCCGACAAGCTGGAACAGCATTCACGCAAGGCCTACAAATGTTGGCTCTGGCTGATGATCGTCTTTGTCATTGTCGTCTTTATAGGTGAGTTCCACTGAGACAGCTTCTAATTGAACCTGACTTCAAGTTTAACAATTGGATAAATATAACCATACACATTTTTCATATTATTAATACAAAAAATGAGTTAAAATTCATTAGAAACTAGCAACAGTTTCACTAATACTACAAATAAATTATTGTTGATATTCAAATTTTAATTTTTTTTTGTTAATTGTTTTTTCCAATTCCGATTCCAATTCTTTTCCAATTTATAAACATTTTAATTGAATATATCTTAAATTTTAGGTATGAGTTATTTTTGTCAATATTTAAAAAGTGTTTGCTTATTGATTTTCAATATTTTCTCACACTTTTCGTGTTGAGTCGTGTCACGAGTGAAAAACACGTCACGCTGCCAACACTAATAAATATGAAACGATTTTCATTTTATTTTCAGCCATGGTGCTTTTCATGAAGATCATGAAGAAGAAAAAGACGTAAGCGATGCTCGACAGCAGCTGCCAGCCTAAGTTGTTATCATAGTTCAATAGGTTATCCTAAGCCCAAAAGCAACAACAACAACAACTAGAAATGAACAGCAATAAAAAGAAAGCGAGCGTTCTCTCTATTTATTAATTTAGTTTAAGCACAAGCATTAAATGTGGGGTTTTTCCTTTTGACCAATTTAGCCATCTTTCGATTTATTCGGCCGGAATCAGCTCGGTGACGCCGTTCTTTGTGATCAGCTGGAGGAGGGCGCCCGTTTTGGGCCGCTCCTCGGCCAGGGTCCATTTGTGAAAGAGCCGAGCGACTTCGGTGAGCGGCGTCCAGCTGCCGAAATCCGATTCGGGCATCCATTTGCGATTCATGGGCGTGTCGAGCGTAACGGGCAGTATGGAGACGACCAAGGCATCGTCGGGCAGACCCGATTTCTCGCCGGCCAGCGAGCGTGTTAGCTGATGCACAGCCGCCTTGGCCATGCCGTAGCCAATCATGCCGGGTGTGCCCTCCAGGGCGGGCTTGGCGCCCGTTAGAGCCAGCAGACCGCCGGCCTTCAGATGGTGGGCAGCCAGCGCTGCTGAAATTGCGGAGCTCCAGACGCTCTGGCGCCACATGAGATCCGCATTCTTGGCCAGATCTAAGCGGGTGCCCAGTTAAAAATGGCCCATAGGAGAGTTCTGGTTTTGGACTCACCCTTCTTGGCATTGCCGCCCGCCCAGCCGCCGGCCACACAGATGACGGCATCCAGCTGCTGGCCAGCCAGCGATTCACCCACCTTGGAGACGACGACCGATTCCTGATCCTCCCAGCTGGCCTCGCGCGGCACCACCACGCTAACGTCGGCTTTCTCGTTTTCGCTGAGATCAATGCTGCCAACCCACTGTGAAATAAATTTAAATTAATAAAAAATGAATGTAATTGCAATTGGAAAATAATTAATTCGGAAAGTGAAAGGCGTTTTACTCACATAGTTATTGGCTTTGAAATGTTCGACGCAGGCGGTGCCCAGAGCTCCCTTCCCTCCATAGATGACGACGCGGCCGGCGGACATGATGCGTGCTGCCAGTTTGACGGCTTCAACTCGACTGAACTTTAAAATCGGAAACTACTTTGCAGGCGAACGAACGCAAATGACTCAAAATTACAAAAAAAAAAAAAACACGCGAACTGAGCTTTAACCGAAGCTGCTGACTAAACGGTTCAAGGGGTTTTGGCCTGAAAACAAGTTTGTTATTTATCACAAGCTATTTACAGCAGCACTTGATTGTTCAGGTATTTTGATTTAATTAATTGAAAACAACAATGCTCCAGCGGCTTTGTTATTTTTTGTATTTATTCTTATGTAGCCAGCAACAAGTGCAGAAAATCAATATTGTGGTATTATTGCGGTATTTTGTTTGGTGTTTAACACAATGTTAACAACAGAAGAACATTCACATTTTCAGCACTGTTAAACAGTGAGCAAAAATCGAAAGTTTAAAAAAAATATATATATATAAAACAACTTACCAGTAAAAACTGCGTATTGCGTACAATTAATTAAATTAAAATATGCTACAAATTTCACTTGTTCTTAGCTTAATTTTGAATTACCAGCTCTTCGATTTTACGCAGTGGTGGTTGGACAATTAATTGTAGACTTTCGGTTACTTTTGCTATGAGATTTCGGTTTGAAAGCCCAGCTGTACATTTAACCAGAATTGTTCAATATAAATTAAAATTGTTGACATAAATAGCAAAAGCACTTAAAATTCGTTTAAACAGTTTCGCGTAGACTGAATTAGCTCAAATATCTGGCAGCGCCATTTCTCTTTGCCCATTCACAGCGAACGATATCGATATGCAAAATTGTCATTCACAATGTTGAATGTACACGTACACTCACACTCACACACGTACACGTACACACAATTTTGACGTGATTTCTTTTATTTGTTTAAAATAATAGTTAAAATACTGTTTAAATGAATAGTTAGAACGTGCAACGATATGTTGAGTGTTTTTCATTCTATTGCGCACAGTTTGGCGCAATAAACAAACGAATATTCGCAACAAGCGAAAAAGACAACAATTGTTCGCGGAGAGAGAGGGAGAGAATTTTATGCGAGCGAGTTATTTATTTCATAAGAAATTTGTTAATTCAATTGCGAAATGGAGCGACGCGTTAAGCTAAAAACTATCAATCCGCATATCACGTGTAAAATCTGCGGCGGATATTTCATAGATGCGACCACAGTGACGGAGTGTCTACACACATGTGAGTCGCTAATTGCCAGTTACAGTTTAAGTGGGCAGCAAGAGTGCAAGAGCAGCAGTAGCAGCAGCAGCAGTGGAAACAGAAGCACCTGCACCGGTTGCGGTTGCGATTGTGACTGTTTTTGCGCGTTGTTATGTTCCAGGCCAGGCGATTGCAAGCCTGTGGACACCGTTAGACACACGCGCAGAAAGCTTAAGCCAAAGCTCTCTATTCTCAATGCGGGAACGTTGCCGGTCGATCGCGTGGGCGTTCATTGTTTGATTTTTGAATGCGATTCCAATAAAAGAACGAACCTGCACTAATACATGTGCATTTAATCGCACATAAACACACACACACATTTGTACATAAATATGCAAATAACTGTTTCTAATTTACTTTTTGGCAGTTTGCAAAAGCTGCTTGGTCAAACATCTGGAGGAGAAGAAGACATGCCCCACCTGCGACAACATAATACATCAGTCACACCCGCTGCAATACATCAGCTTCGATCGCACCATGCAGGACATTGTGTACAAATTGGTGCCAAAGCTGCAAGAAGGTACACAACACGAAAATGAACGAAAAAAAAAAACGAAAAGAAAACATTTTTCACTCATTATATTTTAACGTTTTTTCTGTTCAGATGAATCGCGGCGAGAACGTGACTTTTACAAGAGCCGAAATATGCCATGCCCGAAGGACATAACGCAAAATCACGAGGACGATAACGAGAAGGTGATGGAGGCGCATGCCGAATCCGATTTCCATCGTCTCGACGAACAGGTCAACGTGTGCCTAGAGTGTATTAGCAATAACTTTAAGAATCTGCAGAGGCGGTTCATCCGCTGCAGCTCGCAGGCGACGATAACGCATCTCAAAAAGCTCGTCGCCAAAAAAATACTCAACGGCATCGAAAAGTATCGTGAGGTAAGCATCGATATAGAACACGAAAACGATTATGAATTCCAATCCAATTTTGTAACGATTTTCTGCCTACAGATCGATATTCTGTGTAATGAGGAGCTGCTGGGCAAGGATCATACGCTGAAATTCGTCTATGTGACGCGCTGGCGTTTTCGAGATCCGCCGTTACGGCTCCAATTTCGTCCTCGCGTCGAGCTTTAACACAAATGTCAGCGCAACAGTAAAATGATCTATATATATATATTTTTTATAATTTATTGACATAGTGCTCTATTATATATATACATATATATATATATATATATATATATTGAATTTTAGGAGTTCCCCTAGTGTTAGTCCTCTCTAAACAAGAAGCAAACTATATGTATGTATGTGTAAATGTGCATGTATAAAGTCGGAATTACGTAGTCGTTAAGTTGAACGTGATTAGCTCCCTAACTCCTCGTGTGACTTTTGTTGCGGCATTTTGTAGCGCCTGATTTAATCAAATTTCCCCCCCTTACTTTATTCCCCCTCCCTCCGCCGTTCCACTATTTGCTAAAGACAAGAGACCCATTCACGAAAATGCAATATTTTTGTATGTTTTTAGTTTCATGTGTATTATTTATTAATTTAATGTACAAAACACACGAATGTAAATAGCAGTTGAGTAAATAAATTTGTAATTATGTAAAGTTTAAATTCAATTTGGCGCCTCACGCTCCTTTCTATAGCTATATCGCAGATGCGGCCGAAATGGACCGGCTCTGTGCCGAAATGGCGGCGGTAGACGCGGATATGGCGCAAAGTAAGGATTCACTGGACGCGGCGGCATGCCAAATGGCAAGGCGCCAAACATGGGATTAAAGTGCTGTCGCGGCGGTGGCTGCTGTGGCCAGCCCTGAAATTAGGATTAAATTAGTATTGATTGCCAGGCGCAACAGGAGAACGACAGGGCTCCTTTTTCTTTCATTTTGAAGCTACTAACGTATGCGTAATAATCAGCTGCAGGCACTGGCACCGGCACCGTTATAATGCGTGGTGTGCGAGAGCGAGATCGAGAACGAGAGCGACTGCGCCGTCGTCGCGACGTTGTCGACATTGCAGTCCTATGGCGGCTGGCGCTGCGACTGCGTTGGCGGCGACGTTCGTGGCTTCGGGTGCGCCGTCGTTGGCAGCAGTTTCGCTCAGCCGAAGGCGATCTCGTTCCTTTGAGCTGACGTTCACTGCGTGACTGGCGCCCTCTAGGTGTTGGTGAGCGTTTTGTTCTGTGGCGCAGATTTCGCACCCGGTCACGTTCACGTACCTCGTCCGCAAAATACGGTACCTTCTCCTTTGCGCGTGGCCGCCGCCTTGAATCTGCATGCAATACATATAAAAAGGCATTTAATTATAATGGCTCGAGTGATTGTGGTTGTCTCCGTTGATACGGTTCTGTCCATTGTCCTCTTCATTTGCTTCTTATCTGCGTTTTTAGCTGCGGAAATGCTTCGATTTTGGGTCCATTTCCCATTCCATTGTAATTCACTTTCACACATTTTGTCACTATAAAAAAAACAACAAAAATATTGTATGCACAATCTGCTTTATGTTGCTATAAACACAATACGGACCTCTTGGAGAACGGCAACTGCTGTCGGCGTCCATTACTTATATTTATTAATATTTTTTGACGCTAGTTGCGCACTTGTACTTTACACATAGTCTGCAACCGGGATAAGGTTACGCACAACCCTGTTGCATTTTGCGGTTTGTGAGTGTGACGTCACGAGATGCACGTTTCCGAGTGCATATCTCTATGTTTTCGTTGTTGTTTTTTTTTTGTGTTGACATATTCGATTTATCTTAACAATACCCAACGCCATTTTGACTTAAATTTAGAACATTTTATGCACGTTGCACAAAACTCATGGAATAGAAAATGCAGTGAGAAGAAAAAGGCGCATACGTACCTCTTTATTCTCCCACTCTTGAGCCCAGCTGCATAATTGAGATGTGACAATATCGATAGACGCTATAGCAGTTCAAAACGATAGTTCTATATTATCCTTAGCAATTTATAGTAATTGGATAAGTCATCGATTTTAAATAATTTTTTTAAATATCTGTACAAATATGTAAAATTGAGCTTTCTGCCTTTTTTGTCGCTATTTTCTTATTTATGGTTTCGATACTCAAAAGTTTTCACGTCTGTCTACCGGAGGCACAACAGATATTTTTTACGTCTTTCTACTGCAAATTAGATTAGTAAACAATTTTGCTTGCATATGAGAAGGAAAGCTACTTACATCAATTTGCCGGTGTATTTTAAGCCACTGTGCACCTTTTTCATATGAGCACGACAATAGTCGCTTCTGGGAAAGTCCTCCGGACAGTGTGGACACTGATACGGACGTTCGCCCGTATGGTTGCGCATATGCCTCTTCAAATGGCTATTGAATTGAAAGGTGTTCGAGCACAGGACGCACTCAAAAGGACGCGCTTTACTGTGCGTGCACAGGTGCTTCTTGAGATGGGCGTCCGTTCTGCATTTCTTGTGGCATGTGGGGCATTCTTTTGTTTTGCCTGCTGCAATAGCTTTTACCTTTGCTTTTGGCATTGACTTGGACGCGATCTTGTTCTGGCGGTGCCACCTGTGGAGCAGGCACAATAATGAAGTTTACAAATTGATTGATCCAAATTTACTCACCTTTTGTGCACACGCAAGATGCTCAAGTGCGCGAATTCTTTGCTGCAGCTCGGGCACTTGTACAGCTCCGAGTTGGCCTCAGTTTTGACCACGGGCTCCTGTTTGATGGGCACCTCGAGCAGCTGGCCTTTGTCGGCATTCTTTAGCTTTTCTTTGGGCGTGTTTCTTTTGTCTGCCTTCGCCGGCAATTTGGATTTTGCATTGTCTCTGTGTCTGGCCAACAATTGGCGATAGTTCTCCTCACACGTGCGCTTAAATCGAAAGGCGTTTTGGGCGCTGAGCACACAGCTCAGGCAGATTTGTTGGGGCAACGCATCATTGGATTTGATGTGACAATCGGCGCACTCGTTAAGCATGTCCGCCAGGCATGGCTCCGGTTGCCCATTGTAAAGTTGCTCCCGCTTGGCGAATATATCCACCAGAGTTACCGAACTGTTCAAACAAATGCGGCAAATCGCATTATCCATTTTTATTAGTGCTGGAGTTTCGTTTTTGTGTGTCTCCGCTGTAATCGCACTCATGCAATTTATCGATAGTCGTATGATTTCATTATCACGCAGTTGCGATATATCGATAATTAAATTACGATTACGCGCATTTGTTAAAAGAATAATTTATTTATTTTCAACATTGAATGACATTTAAAATGCATATAGATATCAATATATAATTTAAATGTGTGGTACATAGTTATGTTTGTTTGCTTAAATGCTTAGGTATTGATTGATATTCAGGTGGTTAGTTAACAAACAGCTCTGCTTAACCGTTATCTTTGTAAGATTTGCAAATTTAAACTTTAAATTAATTTCTGTCAAGGCAATTTTCGTTGATTTTACATATGTGCTATTCACATATTCTGTTAATGGCACACAGATTGAGTACTTATTGTGTTTTTAAATGATCGTGCCAGAAATGCAGTTTCTTGTTTTTGTTTCAGTTGAAAATAGAATTATAATCATTCTACAAAAAATCATCCGTACGTTCGAGTACTTAATAATATATAAGATTAAAAGTAATTTATGTTATTGCATACAGCATACGCCTGGTGCAATCATGATCAAATACAAATACAATGGTCGTTTTTTATAAATATATATATATCATTATATAAATTTCTTGTCTTCTACAGTTTACGGAATGTCTCTGGCCAAGGGCTACGGAAGAAATCAGCTATAGGTTTTGGCGGAATGTTGTTGCTGTTGTTGTTGTTGTTGTTGTTGTTGTTGTGTGTGTGTGTGAGAAGGTGTCTACATGTGTCTGGTGTTGCCAAAATTGATGCCCGACTGGGTGGCGCCCTTATTGGAGCCGTACTGTAGGGAGATAACGTTCTGGCCGGCACGCAGCTGCTCGTCGCTAAAGTTGCGCACATTCTTGTCCGCCTCCTTGGGTCCAATCGATGGCTTGTTGAAGTTTGATGCCTGAAAGAGCGGCATTTAATTTAAATTTGGAAAACCCATTTCCACAAAAAAAAGGACACTCACCTTGCGGCCCAGCGACTGCAGGCAGATGACGACAGAATTGAGATTCTGACGTTCCCAGAGATCGACACTTTGGAATGTCTCCTGTGTGGGCACACCAAAGTTCTTGGCGCACTCGAGGAACGCCGAAATGTTCTCCATGCACTTGAAGGCCATTTTGCTCTCATTGACCTTCTTGATGCTGCCCGGCTGCAAAGCATTGGCCAGCTTGCACAGGATAACGCCATCCTTGAGCACCTCAAAGAAATTGTCCGTATCGCCGGATGTGTTGATCGGCTCGGCTGTCACTGCCTTAATCCATTCCAGGGACTCCTGGGCCAGCTCCTCGCTGTACTTGGAATTAATCTGAAATAAAAAAAAAAATTTTTTTTAATAAATACATTTTTTGTTTGTAAACCACAAATTGGGCCACCTTGGACTGGTACATGGCAATGGGAAAAACTTTTGCCAGACTAAATTGGTTTTGAAAATGAAATCATGTTTAACCATTTTATATGGTTATTCTGGTGTTATCTGGTACAATATTTCAGATAACCTTACCTATCGCTAATTGTCCATAAAAAAATACACACCCTGTTATAACTCAATTCTTGTTGGGGATAAGATTGCAGTTTCCGACGCGTCGATATTCATAAAACAAAAAACTCTCAAGATAAATATGTTCCAGGTTTGAACTCAAATACACAGAGCAAAAATGGGGGACAACAAACTAAAAATTCAAAAATCCTAAAATTGCCTTCATCTAATTTTTGTATAAATTACGAGTTTATTAAAGCACAATTTAAGCTTAAAATGAGCAAAAAATGCTTAATTTAGTTTAAATATTATTACAAATTAACGTTACACTAAGAGAAATATGAAGCAGAAATTAAGTGATAAAATAAGGCACAAACGATAAAAATCTAACTTTTTTTATTTTAAGATCATAATTCTTCAGATTTTTAAACTTATAAAATATAGGAATTAAATCTAAGAAACGTTGCGCTTGTTTTAAGTAGGAAAGTTCTTCAATGAATATTCAATATGTGATTAAATAGTTTTTGTTTACGAAAATTCTAAATAAAATTAGACTTAACTTAAGATTGTTCAAGAATTAATTCTGTTTTGAACATTTTTATAAAAATTTTCATTAAACTGTTTAAAATCAAGCAGAGTTAACTTTGTTAAGTAAAACACTTTTACCTCCGAGTAGTAATTGAATTAGTAAGTGCATTTTTCTCTGAGTGTACTTTTTGTATACACTTTTTGAATAAATATTTTTATTCTATTATTAAATTGAAGAATATAGCTGAAACGAAAACCAAATTAAATTTGGTTCGTTCCAACTTTAAATTAGGTAAACTTGATTAACATTATGTAATTTCCGATTATATATTATATATTTACAACAAAAATTGTCTGTCAACAAAATCATGTTCCCAATCTCAAATCAATAACCATATTTGCTGATGTCGAACTATTATTGTACTCGGGTTGCTTTTGGCCATATATGGCCCAAAGCTTTAGCCGGCTGTTTGGGCGTCCTTCGCACTGATTTGGCTTGAAGCGAGGCCCACTTGTTGAGCGTTATTGGAGTGGACATGTGAATCGAGCCGAGCCGGGCCAAAACCGAAAACCGAAAACCAACCAAACCACAAATATTGTCAATTTTGTTTGCGTGTTAAATTTCCATTTGGCTCAGAACCTGAACCTGACGTTGGCCCGGCTATTTAGCAGCTAGTTATTAGTTTAATTTGATTGAATAAATGTCGCTAACTGATTTTCAGATTAACAGATAATTTTATTTTTCTGTAGCTCCCCTCCCCCCTTCTCGCTGTCTCTGTCAGCGACTCTATTAAAATAAATGAGCTCAGAGACAAATGGAGCGTTTGTTGTCGCCAATTGAGTGTTTTTTTTCTGTCGCTTTGATTGCGCCTCTGTTTGTATTGCAATTTGCAATTGCAAAAACAAAAGAGTCGAAAAAAAGAAACAATTGCTTTTGCTTTGTTTCCTTATCACAAATTGCCCAATGAGAGGGAAATTTAGCAGGGTTGCCAGGTGGGGTGATTGCACTATATGCAATCTCCCTCTCTCCCTCTCTCTCTCTCTCTCACTCTCTCTATCTCATTTTACGAGCTGTTTCATTGACCACAAAAATTTGACAGGCTGATCAAGTAGCCGATATGCAGATATATACAGGCCATAAAAATGTAAATCAACAGTTTATTTATTCGCTTCTTTTCACGCAAGTCAGAATTTTGCGATCGGGTGTAACCGACAGCGCAATACTCGCTTACTAAACTATCGTTATTTGTAAAATGTAGCATCGATCACAATATAAATACTTATTGATATACGAATTTATATTGTTTTTGTTAGAATATAAAATCTATAGAAAAAATAATGGTCAAAATCTGTTCAGTCTTGACAAATTTATGATAGTTTGAAATAAGGAAGCTACGGATTCTCCTTTGCAAGTCAAAATTTATAATAATATATTAAAAGCGGAAAAATCAGATTTTTGATAAATCCGAACGTCCACTTTAAAGATCAAAAACTTCTTTAACTTTCGGACAATGATCAGTATGTATACAGAAGATATTTAGGAATGTACTTTTTTCAAATGATTAATGGCAGATTCTACAAATTCTATGTATCTAAAGACTACACTGAGCTCTGTAAAGGGTATCGCCCATTCAAGTAAAATCGATCAGAGTTTACTTGTTCTGATTTTATATGAGTTTACACCGCTACTTTTCCCCCATTTTACTGCCTGTCAAATCCACTTGACCGCAGCAATTATCGATAATGTTATCGATGCTTGAACCCGAATATTTTACAGTTTGTAAATGTGCAATTAGCACAAAAAAAAAAACAAACGAAATTGGAAAGCCGCAAAATTGGCATAGCGGTAAACAGCTTGGGGAACTGAGCAACCAGGCTAAGCGTTGGGGTCATTAGATCCAACTGTTAACCCCAAACCCCAAAAAAAGAAGAAGAGGAATAAAACATAAGAAAATACGGAGTTAACAATGGGTCTCGATCCATTTGGATCCATTTATCATGTGGTTGCGACCGAAATGTTAAAAATAATATAAACAGAAAATCGAGAATAAAAAACAATTAATAAAAACTGATTTTGATTGACACTTCTCGAAGACGATGATCATAATTCGCGCTCGATAATTATGATGATGGCAGATAAATTGACGCCCTCGAGGCGTTATGAATAAATTTTGATTACGAACAAAATAAAATAATAAGATAAAAGAAAATTTAAATATTATGAAGAGAACTTTAACACTTGATAATATATGCAAGCACATAAATAAAAAAGCCGTTAAGACTCTAATAAATTCGTTCGATTTCTTACACACTTCTCTATTCACAGACATCTATTTATATAGTATATATATAAGCTGCGTATAAATATTTATTGGAATTTGGTATCGGCAAACATGGCTTACAACATTTCATTAACAAGAAGCCAAGAAATCAAATACAAAAGTAAACAGAGTTCATATTAAAAAAAAAAAAATGCCAGCGAACAACTATTTGTTTCTTCTTTCATATACAAATATACATATAATTTTATACATATTTATTTTTTTTATACAAATATTTTTAGAGCTGTTTTTAATGAGTCAGCAGCCTCCGAACTTGGCAGCATTTTTTCATTTTTATAGCGTTTCTGCTATGAGGTCGCGAAATTCGACGACGAGTGTGTTTTTGTGTGTGTGGAGTACAGTAAATAATTGTATGCGATATATACAACGTTCTGGAACGTGTTTGCCTTATCGAAGAGAGCGCAAAATAAAAAACAAATAAATGCAAACAGTAAAAAACAAAAACAAAAACCGTTTCGTGCCGTGCCGGGTGGGAGGATGTGAACAGCGGAAGAATTCGCTTATCAACGCGTCGTTTTCTGTGCTTTCTTCTACCCAAACATTATCGCTGATTTTCAAAACAGTCTAGGCCATGGAACTTGCCACAAAAATGGTCAACGGGCCAGTGTTGAAAACAGCTATAAAAAATATTTATATGTCGTCAGCGCATGCGGAACCGCTGTTAACTACACTCAGCGAAAAATAGCTAAGAATGATTCAATTTTTTTTTTGGCATAATTTATTCAGAAGTACAAATTTTAAGTAATTTTTCTGCCATTTAGTATTGAAATTTTAATAAAGTAAATAATCAAGTATTTGGTTTATTTGTATTGGGATAAGCTTTTTTTAATTGAAAATTTTTTGAAGTATTTGGTATTTTTCGAAGGTATTAAGTATTATTTTAAAATGGAGAATTCATGTATTTATTCAAATCAAATACATAAAAGAATTTTTGTTGATTTTGATTTTCTTAGCCTTTTATGTAGGCTTAAAAACGAAAATTTATTACTTGCATTGAGCATATTTTGGGCTTCTTTTAAGCATGAAAATTATTAATCTAAGTTTTGTTGACAACTTTTTTGTTCCCATTAAGGAATTGAATTTAGTACATTTAATAACATTGGAAAATACAATTTCAAGTGTGTAAATTATTTGTTTGTTATATTATAATTAAGAAGGGCGTTTTTACGCCGAGTGTAGAAAACAACGGCACCACAGACGACACTGACATTGACGGCCGGACAGACCTCTGACTGGGTCTGTGGGTCAGTTGATAAATGAAGTACGATTACGCACAATTACAAAACAGTGTGACAATGGCAACCAAACTGCGGGAGACTAATTAATTCATTTTTATTTAGTTTTTCTCAATTATAATTTTGTGTTTTTTTTTTTAATTTTTTAATGGAGTTTGCTATACATTATTCACCGCACGCAAGTCGCATTAGCGGCCAAGCCTGAAAGCCTCTTCATAAAAAGCAAAGAGCTTTTAGTTAAATTAAAAGTGCCATTCAAACAGGGTTTGCGCTTTACGTACTACTTGCTAAAGACCTACGCTGATTCCCCCGACCGGACCGAACACACGAACTCCCCATTAAAACCGGACTCAAGCCACAAAACTACTTGTCAGTGTTGAACAACGCCAACGCGGCAAAAGGGGCAAAACAAGACTTATCATCCCCACACCCACAAGCCGCGAGAAACGAAATTGCAACGAAAGAGAAGTGCGAAAACAGAGCTTATAAGTTTGCCGAAAATTAAATACCCTTGCAGATAATTAATACAATACAAATGTTTTTATGCAAAAGCTCAACCGCCTATTTTTAAATGGAGATCACATTCAAATAATTAAGAATATAAACATATATGAAGTCAGCAAAAAAAAGTATGACAATCTAGCTTTCAATCCGAGATTAATTTGCCTCGCACATATCACGCGAAAAAATTGGCATACCCTCAGGAAAGGGTAATAGGCAATTGCCAATCAGCGTCTGCAGACAGACAGGCGAAGCTGCAAGGAGTATTTGAGCATTTGAGTATTTGTGTGAATGGTTTCCAACTGTTTTCTGTCGCATAAATCTAATGACTGCTGACGCAAGTTTCCGTTTCCAGAAGGCGCACGTAATTTATCTAATATGTTTGAATATGTTATTGTTTATTTCATTATATTCTTTTTCTTTTATTTGCGATTGCGACGCAACGTCTCATTGCGTAATGAGCAACATTTTCTTGGGGTTACGAAGTTGAAACGATCGGCGGATGATGTCATTATTTAAGTTTTGAACTTTGGCAATAATTCAGCAAACGATGATTTGCTAAAAACTAACAGTTGGCGCATAACAGAAACAAAAAGAGTCTTCGATGTGTGGGTGTACGTGCAAATGAGTGGCAAAAGCGGCGCTTTAAAAATAAAGCCCACAACAATAAAAACCAATCTGTTTGCCACTTGCGATTATTCATTTCGAATTTTCGATTTCGCTTTCTTTTCGATGTGTCATGGCTGCTGCTCGATGACAATTGCAAAGCTTTTCGGCACAACTGACCGATATTCGTCGAGCTTTGAATACCGCAATTTTACAAAAACTGAACGCATAGGTAAACGAGGTCAATTATGTGACTGTTTGTTTTTTTTTTCTCTCCCTCTCTTTTGGTTTTGTTTTGATAAATGTAAACATTGCAAAACATTGCACAGTGGAACAAAATATGAAATTGTCAAAGTTGTTCGCTGCCCTTGTTGGGCAGCATAAAAATGAGAACTCTTTTTATTTTTGGAGCTATGAGTTTCACCGGAAATCCAAACAACATTTGATTTATGATTAACTTGTTGCCATCACTATTTTTTTTACGGCTTATCTAAAAATGAATGACGGCTTAACAATTATTATTCGTACCTCTATACGCCGACGGTACATAAGTATTTATGTACTACCATTTTTTTTTGTTTTTATAACAACGGGCCTAGAAGAGCTCGACAAGTTCCATTTGGTAAACTGCAGCAGCAATTGCTGCGGATGTACTAATGTGACCATATCTATATGGTGTGTGTGTGTGAGTGTGTAGGTGTGTGTGTCTCTACCCGGGTTCCAGTGATTACTAAAAGTACGTGCTGACGCTTCTATGGGTACCCACATAGAAGAAGAATGGGCAGACAAGCAAACGACTAATTAATGAAACATGGTCAAAAAAAAACAAAACAAAAAAAGTGGGGTTAGGGTTACGGGTCTGAGGGTAAACGTAGAATCAGGGTACAGGGGCTGTTGCGCCTTCAATAGTTGCTCGATTTTGCTGAAATTTGAGTAGTTGCCTTAAAAGTACAAACAAAAAATAAAAATGAATATAACTCACACACACACACACTAATACACCGATAGACATACTCGACAGTTAAATGGACAACCCATTTTTTAAAAGTTGATTCAGCGGCATGTTGTTTTTGTTTGCTTATGCCACACAAACGCACACACACACACACACACACCCCTTTACACAATTTTAAGTGCGACGCGCATGTGTGTGAGTGCGCGTCAAAAGGTGCTATCGCTACGTGAGGCGCTTTCGATACACTCACAAAGAGTACTCTGATTTAGTGATGATATGTGCAATACACTGAGTTAGGAAATATATTATTCATCTGCATCGTCAGTCTTCTAGTTTTAAAGCTAGCTTGATGATTTAAATTTAGATGTGGTTTTTGAGTTTATATCAAACAATACAATATGATCGAAATCAATTTATGTTTTTGTATAACTTTTTGTTTTTCAAGATATTATAATCAAGTTACCTTCCTAGGTTCAAAACAAATTTATTTATGAAAAACTATCGTGTTTTTCAAGTAATTCTAATAAAATAAGAAAAAAAACTTTAAAATCACTTTTATGAAATTCCTGCAAGGGTATTCTGTCGTCGGCAAACTATAGGTAACTTTCTTCTTTTCTTTAATATTTAGTATATTTTTTTTTTTTTGAAGTTAACGAAGACGGGCAGCTGGCAGGCAGCCCAATGACATCATCGCGCACTCGCTCGCTCCTGTGAAGCCATTGATCGCGGCGAAAAAGGGGCACACAGAAAATATCAAAGGGGGGCAGCGCGGCAAGAGAAGCCACGCGGCATTTTGAGACGTTCAGGGAATGGGCAAAGAGAGGAAAGGGTCTCGTTTGCTGCTCTTAGTGTTGTTGTTGCTATTGCTATTGCTTTTGTTTTGTTTAGCCAATGCCAATGTAACTGTAGACAATGTTTTTGTAGTTGTTGTCATCCATTAGCGGACTGCACTTAATCCCCCCTCATACGCAAGAGAGTGAGAGGTGCAGCATATACGATTTCAATTTCACTCACGTTTGCTTTTTGCCTTTGGCGCTGCCACAGGGCCAGTGCATTGCGTAATTGCCAAGGGGTGATGGGGAGGGATGTCTATGTACACACAAGCCCAGTTCCGCTTAAATATCACATATGTAAATTGCAGTAAATAAGCGTTACTAATGTCAAAACTAGCTTTAAGAGATTCAAATGATTCTTTTGTACTGAGCTGCGATCCCTTAGCCTGCGGTGCCCAAGAGAGAGAGAGAGAGAGAGCGGCGCATAGCAACTGAGCCGAGTGAGCATTGAGAAAGAAGGAGGAAGAGGCGAAAATGCACTCCAGGCTTAATGCAGCTGCAGAAAGCTGCACTTGAGAGCCAAAACAATTACCTAATTAAGTTAAAGTTCAATTTATGTTATTGGCAGTTAAGGAATTAAGCATGCACAACAGATACTTAGATACACACGCACGCACACACAGTCATGCATACTTAAAGATGACTTATCAACAAGCATTGCGAATTTGAAATGAGGTCATTTCTTAGACCATTTTTAGCCTGAATTTTGGCGCGCGAGCAGACGAAACTCGACTTCAAATGCCCAAATAAAGTCAATGCAGCTTAACGTTCGCACACACACACAGACACACACACATGCATTCAAAATAAATTTTGTTTGGCAAAAATTTGGTTACCTTACGCTGCGCTTCAGCAGCAAAGCCACTCTTTGGAGCACGATTCGAAGACATGTTAATGTTTGTTGTTGTTGCTGCTGGGTTTTGGGCTGGAAACGGGTTTGCAGGGTGCGTTTGCGTTTGGTCGAAAATGTAGCTTAACGTTGCACTCGGGCCAATGGAATGTTTATCACAAATTTGTAACGCAGCGAACAAAACACGTCCGCACACAACAAATACTTGAAACGATTTGAGCGTGGCAGACAAACAGTCGAAACGAAGAAAACTCGACAATGAGCGTGACGCGTTTAAACAGCGCTGTAATGTTATTAACAGTGTGAGAGCGCGCGCTTAACTGTGCACAGCGGTTAATGTTGTTATTGTTGCTCTCGCTCTCTGCCCATTGAATAATAATATTTCATTACTCAACGACTCGCAGAAACTCTAACTTAACATGAGCCACTCTCAAAAGCTGTTAAGCGTAGAGAGCGACAAAAGCTTCAGCTCAGCTGCTGTTGCTGTTACTGCTGCCGATGATGTCATAATGCACATGTAGTAACGGCTGTTTGAATGGCGGTTTATATGGCAATGAAAGTGAACTGATATGATGCCTGTTATTAGTAGTCGTAAACTATTCGTGCTAGCACATGCCTTATCCTAATCACAGCATTCCAGGCATGACCATGTCATTGGCTGATATTTCTGGAAGTTAAAGCAAAACAAAGTTCTTGCGGTACTTTTTTGTTTGTTTTTAGTTTTAGTTTGCCTTGAGAATTAGTTACATTTTATTCACATAAATATATATTTGTTATGCAATTGTTTTTTTTTTATTTTATATATATATACTTTTTTAGTTGCTTTCAAGATAAGAAGAGAATTTCATTAGTTTTTCAGTGTTCAGTGTGATTTTTTTTTTTGTTGTTGTTGTTTAATGTGTTCTAAATAAATAGAGGGAATTGCTTTGTGTGTTACATACATATATAATTGTAATATTTAAATATACATAGTTCTAAGAATATTTTTCATTTGTTTTCATTGCAGCAAGACAATTTTTGCATTAATAAACATGTCATTTTGTCTTTTGATTATATCGCCATTATTTTTTTTGTTTAGTTTTAACATAGGAAAGCATTTCATTTAACTAGACAAAGTATATTAGTTGCATAGATTATTAAACTACTATTAAACGGGATAAATGGGTTTTATTTTTTTTCTTTCGATTTTTTCTTGCTCTTCATGCATGTTAAGGCCCTCGCGCTCAAGTACAAGTGGGTGTGGCACACACACACAAATTAGTGTGTGTGTGTGTGTAAATTGCATTATAGACTATGGTTGTATGAGAATTGTGTTTTTTGTTTATTTGTAACTAGTATATTTTTTTGTTAAATTTATACAATTTATTGGGTTGCGCATGCTAAATAATTCTCTAAATACATTTAAAAAATAATCATAATTTATTTTGCACATGGATAAATACAAATTACAAATATAAAGATGTGTGTATAAAAAAGTTGATTGCCGAAAAAAATCAAGATTGACGCAAAAATAATATACAGAAAGAACACTAAAAAAATGACATAAGCATAATCAGAATTGACGACTTCTACAAGTCCCTTTCATTAGATCCTAGATATATGTATACATGTATATATATATGTATGTGTGTGTATATAAGCACTGATATCTGATATCTGTGTGTGTTTTTGTTTTTGTTTACATAGGCTACAGTTACATTCTCTCCGAATCGTATTGGACATAGGACAGTATCAGCAAATAATTTCAGACAATCATTTTTTCGTTTTTTTTTAAATAAATAATACCTCACGATTCGTTGGCTCAACGTATTAAACTTAACTTATAAAAGAACTGTGCAATAAATTGGGCAATAAACACAGGGGGGCGGAGCAGGCGGCGACTCCCAGCAGTGATTTTATGGATCTGTCTAAATAATGGTATTATGCGTCTACAAATTGTTTATTTTTTTTTTTTTTTCGATAGGTGTGGTGTTTCATGAAACTCCACCCAATTCTTTCTTCGGGCCCATCTCGCATTATTCTCATACACATATATATATTGTTTTTGTTGCTTTACTAGTTTCTATATAATTTTCAATTATATAACGGCTGCGTCGCGATTCAAGTTAGACTCGTTACTCGAATTAATTGCAAAACAAAAACTTTTGAAGCGAACTTTTGTTGCTAGCATACATCATAATTATAATTAGAAACGTAATTAAATTAGATCGAATCAATTTGGATGAACATATCGAATTGCTTTGCATTTAACGCGACAGAGGCTGATCAACATTATCTTTATCATTATCATTATTATAAACGTTATCGTTATCATTATCAGCATTTGCATAAACATTTTTTTTGCTCTCTTTTTTGTTTTGTCTTAGTTCTTAACTAATATTACATGCACTCGGCTTAATTAATCTTTTTCGTTTCCTTTTCACCGCTTCAATTGTTTAACTCTGTGCCTCCTTTTACTGTTTTTCTTTATATATATATATATATATATATTTATGTATATAAATGTATATAGTTTTTATAAGCTTGTTTGTTTTCCTGTTTGTTAGTATCGCTAGTAACCATAATTTGTTGCTTTTTTTCTGCACACATTTTAAATCCAACCGTTCCATATATCGCTTGGTTGGGCTTCCTTGCTCTCAATCTATAAATAAATACTCCACACACATTTAGCTATATATCAGTTTTTTGTTGTTATTAGTTTTTTGTTTTTTTTTGTAGATAGTTTCGAAAACAATCTGGTTTGGTTTCCTTTAGCGGATTCACAGCAGCGATATATCTAAAGGTGGGTATACAAAAAAATAATTATTTATATATAGATAATTTTTTGTTTCTAGATAGATGATCACCTTTATTCTCGTGACTATCAGCAGTGACTAGCGTGTTGTTTGCCGCTGTGCTCGTCAGCAAGCTGTTGTTATTGTTGTTGTTATTATTGTTATTGATGTGTAAGTCTTGTGACTCAATGCTCAGATCGATTAGCTGCGTTACAGCCGGAGTCACTGCGTCCTGCAGCAGATTGATGTCGCTGCAAATGGTTGATTAAACGTACTTTCAATCAATCGAATCAAAAGTGATCCAACTCACTTCTTGTTGTTCACATTCTGAATATGGCCATTGCCATTGGCCACTGCTGCTGCTGCTGCTGCAGCTGTTGCTGTTGCTGTTGCTGCAATTGTCTCCACATGCAGCTTGCCGTTGCTCACCTCAAACTGTTGCAAGTTCTTCGCATTCTCATCGATAATCATATTGGAGAAGCTGTTTATCAGCGAGTTCTCCTTGTCCAGCACCGATTGCTCATACATTGCCTGGCTATTTGGCGGCAGCTCCGTCGCAGCTGATGCAGCCGCATCATTGCTGCTGCTGCTGGGCGAGCCGTCAGTTGAGTTGCCGCCGCTGCTGCTGCTGCTGTTCGTCGTCTCGTTCTCTTTGGGCGCCGACGCGACCTTGGCGTCTGAGGATTCCTGCAAGAGATTTGAATCGTTTAGTTGGGCCAGAAACTCGATTGGCAATATAATAAATAACAATAGAATAAATGACACTTTATATTAATGCTATATATGCTTATAAAGATTGTCTCGATCGGACCACTATATAATTGAAATAATAATTGAATAAATATTTGAATTTTTAGGCTACAATTAAATAAATTCTATATATCTCCCTCAGTTTTAACGCTAGTTACATAAAATTTGTATTCACAGTTTGTCGATGATCTTTTCTAAAACTGGCACAAATATTTTTTGGCTTTGCCCACTGGGGGCGTGCCAAATCGATAGTTATTCTTGGGAGCGGTTAAGCCGCGAAAATTCATATATTACGCATTTTTAGAGCTAGTCAACAAATTTGGAAGAAAATTTTTTGATAATCAAACAGGTCTCAAAATTGGTCAACAAATTGCAAAACTTGACAATTTTTCATAAACCAGAATAACAGTTAATCATTTTCGATAATTTTTGAAGCCGTTTTACTATGAAGAAGTATTGCGCCGTCGATTACACCCGACTGCAACATTACTGCAAATCTAAAGATGTTTTGATCTAATTAAAAATTTCGGGAATTATTAAGTTATCCAAATATTTTAAGTAATCGATTTCAGACATATAATCGAAAATCGAATTTTAGCTTTTTATCGATCTTAAACATCTAATCGGAAATTGTGAACACCTCTGGCAAGCTTTACCTTGACGGGCGTGGCAGCGGCGCCGCCTTTGCGTGTGCGCGACATGATTGCCTCGACGCGTTTGCGGCGCTCCTCGCGCTCCTTTTCCTCGCGCTTCAGGCGCTCGGCAACCTCAATCCGCTGCTTTTCCGCCTCCTCTTTGGCCTTCTTCTCGGCCTCCTCGCGCTCGATGCGCTGTCGCTCCTCTTCCTCGCGTCGACGCTGCTCCTCCTCCTCGCGCTGCTGTGCCTCCTGTGTGAAATAAATTCAAGGATTCAGTTAAAGAGTTGTTGTTGTTGTTGTAGACTCACCTCGATGGCTTTGCGCAGTCGCTCCTCTTCGGCGCGCCGCTGCTCCTCGGCCAGGCGTGTGGACTCCTCTTCGAACAGTCGCTGGCGCTCGGCCTCCTCCTCCTGTGCCTTGATCTCGGCCAGGCGCTCGGCCTCGAGTCGCTGGCGCTCCAGTTCCGCCTGTCGTTCGGCCTCCTCGCGGGCCAGGCGTCGTCGTTCGGCTAATGCGGCCTTCGCCTGCTCCTCAGTCGTTATTTTTCTGGCTATCATCGATGCGGTCATCAAATCATTGTTGCCATCGACGTTGGCATTCAGAGTTGTCGCCGTTGGCGGCGTCAGTTCGCGCACCTCCGAGTTCTCCTTGCTGCCGTTACGCAGCGGCTTCTTCGGCAGCACGCTGACCACCGGCTCCGGTGGTGCCTGCGGCTTCTCGTTGCCCTCGTCCGCCTTCTCCTCGACGCTGATCTGAGCTGGGGCCGCTGTTGGCTCTGACGCCGCTGCCTCCGGCTCGGATTCGGACTGGGGCTGTGTCTTATTCTCGATCTGAATCAGCTCTTCTGCTGTCTGCTGCACTTGCTCCGTTTTGACTGTGTTCAGCGCCTCCTTTTCCGCCTTGCTGACGGCGGGCACCGAAGCGACTTCATCAGGAACTGGCACCTCTGCGGGAAGCTCGACTGGCTCCTTTGCCACACCGTTTGCCTCAGGTGCTGCAGCGGATGCGGGCGTTGTTGTTACTGTAGTTGTAGCATTGCCAACGCTGCTGTTGACAATCATGGATGTGCTCATCGCGGAGGCAGCCTTGTTTGCCGACTCCTTGGTGCGCCGATTTATCCGCTCCATGCTGGCGGTGCGGCTGGGCTGTGCCTTGGAAGCGGATGCTGCCTTCGGTGGCAGCGTTTCCTTTAACATAAATTAATAAATAATAAGATAAATACAAATTTTAATATTTTTCGAAAAAAAAAAAAATAAAATAAAACTAATATATTGTTTTTACTTCACTAACGAGCATAATAAAGTTATTTAACGAAAAGCTTTTAAAATGTTCGATACATTTTAAATAACTGTAGCATTTAGAAGTTTTATAAAGTTCCAAATATAGGATAATTAATCAGATCATATAACTGTCATAAGACAACTTTCTAAAATATACATACAAATTTTTTGGGCTTTTAGATATTTTTAGAAACTTTTGTCTTTAAAATATTTTGAAAATACTGGGTAATTAAAAGTTCTTTTATGCTCCTAACTTATAAGAAAATAAATCCTGTCTTTATCGGACCTCGATATCACATAGCTGATATAAATATATATTATATAGAGATGATATATAAAAATTTTGCAAAAATGACATTTATCGTAAAGATATTGAATAAACAACAAATTAAAAAGCACCACAAATTAATGATAGTTATTTCTATCATATCAGTCTTTGCTATAGATCTTGGCTTGGAATCACCTTGCTACCTTTCTAGGCTTGAACTTGTTAAGAATTCTAACGAGTCTGATTAACTTTGGTAGTAATAGTAGTAGTATATATAGTATACGTCTGGTATTTAAATCTTCGGAAATCAAACATGATTTTCTTTTGTGTTTGCTCGTTGAACTAACCCGCTTTGAGGGCGTCTTCTTTTCGGCGCTCTGCATACGCGTTGAGCTTGAGGTCACGATCATTGAGGTGGACATGAGGTTCGGAGTTCGTTTGGGTGTCGTTTGTGCTGTAGACGTGGATGGCGAGGCGGCGCTTGTTGCTGTCTTCACCGGCGGCCTATTGTCCCGCTTAAGTTTGTTGATTTCTAGAAAACAATGGGATTTAGGATAAATAAGAAATAGTAAATAAATAGAGTTAATGTCACCTTCTAGGGACATGCCGGTGCCGGCTATGCTGGCTGGCCTGGGTTTACGTGGAGCCGTCGCCGGACGCCGGGCCACCAGGCCGGCTGTGGACAACGTTGTGGATGTGGACATCGCGCTGCCGGGACGCGAGCCGCTCAGGTGTCCATGTCCGCCAGGTGTCACATTGCCGGAACGCGAGCCTAAACACGAACGACGGAAGCAAACAAAGATTAGACGGCATCAAAACAAATTATCGGGTTTAGATATGTAAATATATATAAATAAAAGATATATGAGCAGGTGAGCACCAAATAAAAATATTGTGATTTATTTGTGATTCGTGACCGTCACCAGAGTTTGTCATTAGGTAGAAAGGAAACAAAATGTAAGACCACAAAAACACAGTAGAAAATACAAAAATAACCAAAAACGTACCTAAAAAGTTAAACAAAGTACCAACATAGAAATATACGAAAATACGGAAGAGTGGGCAAACGGAAAAGACACAAAGCATAAACCAAAGTAACCTAAAGTATTGGCTGCGTGTGTGTGTGTGTGTAGGGGGTGTGTTCTATACATGTACATATATAAGGTCACCGGTGGATCAATTGAAAACATACGAAACGAACACAGAGAGATGATGGCAATGCTCAGCACACAATATGGACCCATGGAACTCAGAGATCGATAATCTAGTATATCCGATAGCGATATGCAAATTGTTGCTCATATGAACTGTAAATTAGAGCTGTCAACTATTCATTTAAGGCACATTATTGATAGTAGAACTATTTACTAAGAGGGATCACTGATTCTTAGATAAATTAAGATCGATAAATGCTCTTCAATAGCTATCGATAGTAAAAGTATAGCTACATAGGCTACTAAATATAAAAGGGATTTTAATATTACGGAAATTTTTGCTCAACTACACTAAAAATTAAGGTTTAATGATCAAGAATTATCGATAAATTATATACTTAAGTTTCTAAAGGAAAGTGGGACAATTTTTACATTGAAACTAAAAAGAATAAACATATGAACCAAGGATTAGAGCTTTAAAAAAACGATAAGTGCTATTCAAAGAACAATAGTTAAAGCAGTAATTATTGATTAATTTCGAGTGATTTGATGGGCGGATCTCAGATAAATTCTATGTCATATGTATACAAAATATATATTTTTTTCAAAATAAATAAAAAAGCTGGTATCTATTGACAAAAGTCCACGCTATTTTTGTTGGTCTCTAGGGGCTCTTATTAGGTCTATATTATATTATTATTATATTATACAAGTTAGATTAGATTAGACCGGAAAACTGTCGATAAAAACTAAACTATCGTTATTGGTATAAGGGGTTTGAGATTAGCGTTAAGTTTCAATAAATGGGAAATGTTTATATAATGAATATATAGTATTATTATATAAAATAGACATTGAAAATTATCGATATGTTTTCTAAATAAAATGAATATTAGGGGTAATCATGACTAAAAATTGCCTAATTGTTTTGTTATTTTTCTTTTCAATTGAAAATTGTATTGTTAGGATAAGATTTCAGCTCTGATTGATCGCAAATCGTATGTCTTCCTACAGGATTAAAATTTCCCAAAACAGCTATGTGTGTTTGTGTTTGTGTGTGTGTCGGTGTGTGTGTTTAGTTAGACCATGTTGTGTGCCAGGTTAACTGATTGTTGAATGAATGAAAAATCCGATAGCTAATTTATGGATCCAAACTTATTACAGAGTTGGGGGGATATATGGATATGGACTCTATGCTAGCCACCGCAGTAAAGATATAAGATAGGATGTGTGTGTTTGTGTGTGTTATGTATTGGTAGTTGTTGTTGGATGTTGTTTTGATTGCACACACCTGCATTCACTAACAAACTAGAAGAGTTCATGAGCAACAATGAGTTTGGATCGAGGTCGTGATAACGGTAGAAGGGGTTAGTAGTGTTGGCAGAGATCGCATATTGTTGCTGGGCACGCCGCGTTTGTTTGGATGACGCAAATGATGATTGAAGATATTTTTTAGTTGCAGCTGTTTGCAAGCCCAGATTCGACTGGCGTTGTTTTTGTTGTTGTTGTGGTTGGTGGTGGTTGTTGTTGGTGGTTGTGGTTGTTGTGGTGCTATTATTTGTTGTGCCATATTGCGACCACGAATAGCTTATCTGTGTCATGCTCTTACTGGAGTCACGCTGACCGCTGCCCAGCGGCCGGAAGCTGCTCGAGATGCCGCCACCCAGCGAATATTTGCCCCGATCCCGTTGTCCGCCCGCCAGATGGGTCATGCTCCGCGACATCGCTCCGGTCGCTGACGATGTGCCGCTGGCACTCGCACTGGCGCTCCCGGCACGCTTGTTGCGACCAGCGCCATAAGCACGGCGAGCACCACCGTTGGTCAGCGAGGACGTCTCGTCGAGCATTTCCAGTTCGCGTTCACGTCGCTCCCGCTCCAGAATGGCACGCACATGCTCCCCATTGCGTCGTATGGGCTGGGCCAGCTGATCCAAGCGGTTCATCGAGTAGGCGCGTCCTTTTGGTTTATTGTGGTCGTTGTTGGTGATATGTAAAGTGGAAAGTGGTTCAGAAAGTGTTGATGAATCAGAATCAGTTTCAGGTTTGGTTTGGTTGGTTGTGCTTGGTGGTTCCTTACGCAGCTATATTTACAGAAGACGTCACACAAAATGGCCACAAACAAATTGGCTACGAAATGTGCTTGATTTTTGTTTGGATGAATGTGGATTTGGAATGGGAAATATATATGGTATATATATATATATGTGTGGGTGGGTGCGGGTTTATTTCGACGGCTGCAGCTTAGAAGGAATCAAAGCAAGAGAAACATAAATTCGCGCCCGTCTTTAAAAGGCAAAACAACTTCCCTCATTTCGGTCGGGTCAGTTGAAGAACCCACGAAATGGCCAACTGAATACGTTGATGATGATGAAATAATAATAATGTATTGATGAATTTATGAAATGATGTTTGTGTTTGCATGATCTGATAGAACGCTGTAGAATGGTTTTTTTTATTTCTTTTTTTTTTTTGGGTTGGATGTAGAGTTTAGGGTCTTGTGGGCGTGGGCATTCTTACCTGGGGTTCTGGGCGTGGTGCTCAGTGAGCTGCGCGAACCGTAGTGCCCGTCTCGAGGGCTGGGTATTGTCGGCATGAGGTCCGTTTTCCTGCGGTAAACGCTTCGGAACATCATGTTCTGTATTGTGTCAACGATATCTTCTGCAATTGTTTTTTGGGGATTTGGATTTGTTTTTTGTTTTTTTCTCTTTGTTTCGTTTTTAGTTGATCAAGAAAATTGGAATCGGACTTGAAACTAATGCAAAATGTATCATCGTGAAACCAAAAGCAAAGACTAAGCAATTACCATGCCAAGAGAAAGTCAAAGATCTACTAAAATCGGGTAGAGTAGAAATAAATAAAAACTTGGGGAGCTGGCGCGTTGGGCTTGGGGTAAGAGAGCATTACATAGAGCGGGGCGGGGTTAGAGGACTGTACAAAACCTAATAACGGGAGCAATTAAACTGTCGATAGCATAATCTATCGGTACTATCGATCGTATTAGATATATTCAGTGCTATTCTATGAAAGTATCGTATTAGGGTGCTTTATTGCAGCCTAATCAATATAGGAATTATAGCACTGAATACGCCTATTACAGTTATTGATTATACAAATAGATTAATATCGATCAGAATCAATTAATGTTAAGTTATTGATAACAACAATCAAAAGCGATTTATAAATATCGCTAACAATTGTTTACCGTTATCAAATATTCAAAATGATCGATAACATTAATCGATAATTATCGATAGTAGCAACGAAAGTTTTTATTTTACGCTCAACTCGGGGTAGTTAATTATAGGGTGGAATTATTAGATCATGCAAACATGGGCGCATGCCGGTTAGGAGTTTTCTCTAAAGAGAGCTTTTTTTTAGAGGTTAGAGCAACAAACAAACCAAATAAAAAGAGGATATACATAACAAACAAGGAACAATAGAGAAGAAGAAGAGTACAGAAGAGGCACCCTCACCCTTACGATATGAGTTATTGTTGTTGTTGTTGTGGCTTGCAGTTGTTGTTGTTGTATTTTGTCTGTGCGCAGTTGCTGTTGTTGTTGGTGTGGAAGTCAGTTTTTGGGCGTTGTTTTGAATGGGCGCTGGCCCATCAATATTTATCTCGCTGCCAGCTATCGATAGCGAGAAACGCTTGGGCGGCTCATCATTGGAATAGCCCCAATTGAACACCTCGTACATGGACGAAGACTTGCGGCGATGATCTGTGTGGGGTGTAATGGGCAATTTGTACAGAGATCAAGATGGGAAATTAACAAGAACTGAAGCAACGCAATGATTTTTGAATTTGGGATTAACATTGACAAGGTGGGCTAAGTGATTATAAATCAAGTATACATATATATAGATTGCAAATTAAATAAAAGTGTTGTTGTTGTTGTGCGGAATAGGTGTTTGAAATCAAGTTAATAATTTTGCACACAGCTGCAACAATTAACAGGTACTTGGGAATTGGGTACATATAGAGTGTACTTGTACATATATAGTATATATGTATATATAGAAATAGATTGTCACGTAACAGAACTGAGAGTTTGTTGTAAGTTACGAGTACATTGTCTAAAGTAATATTAACTGCAAAATAAATAGTTAAGATTATGTGTGTGTGTGTTCCTTGTGTGTGTGTGTAGTGTGATTTCCGGAGAATAGATGGATGCATCTATGGGCTACTACTGCTAACTCACCATCGTGTCTGTCCGTCGATGAGGAGGCACGCTTCTTAGCACCACTGTCGGCTAGTTCACGCTCGGAACTGCGACGTGAGAGCGGGGCGCCCGCAACATTCGATATAGATGTGGATCTAAAATAGAGAAATTTCGGTTAATGTGTGTGTGTTGGAAGAAGGGAAAATCGTGGTTACCGTCGCTGACTCCAAAAAGTGCTGGGCGATACCAGACCATAATCCGCCGGCACATCCAGCAAACGTGGCGTTGACGAACCAAAAGCAAAAACAATCGAATTTCTATCGCGTTTTTTAGTCTCTATTCGCGATTCGCGCTCCTATTACAAATCAAAGGCAAACATTTTAATATTTATAATATTTATTTAGATATATATGTAATCAACCAACCCACCTGATTCTTTTTGAGTATAAACTCGCGTCGCTCCTTTTCGGCTTCTATGATGGCCTTTTTGCGCTCCTCAACTTGCTGGCGCTTCTCTGTGTCCCGGACGCGTATCTCCTCGATGCGACGACGACGCTCCTCCTCCTTTTGTTCGCGATACTTTTGTGCCGCCTCGGCTTGAGCCCGCAGCTCCTCAATTTTTTTCTGTCGCTCCTCGTTCTGTCGATCGCGCGCATATTTCAGTTTCTCCTCTCGATCTTTGGACACTGCAAAAGAATTGGAAACGTGTTAGACTTGAGATTTTCTGTATTGATTGTTTGTGTTTAGTGCGGGGGTGGAAGCTAAATCAACACACAGACAGGCAGACAGACAGTTTGTATTTCACATGTAGCTGCAAGTTGAAATCATCAGAAAATTTTGCTACCTGTAGCCGAAAAAAAAATCGATAAAGCTTTAGCTTTATTGTTCATTCACTACGCTTTATGGCCTGCCGTCAATTGAAGTGGTTGCAAAGGGTATATTGGAAGCAACTTCAACTCGAATATATATATACATATATATTTGATTGGGATAGGCAATATATTCTATCTGCTCATACATTTTTTTAAACGAATTTAAATCAAATGCCTTTAAATTTAGATTGTATTTTTTTTTATTACTGACAAAACACGTTTTTTGTATTTAAATCTAGTCAATTGCGCAAAATCGATAAATATCGATTGGCAACACCAATTCGCAAAGCGTAACTCATAGACTTTAAAATCTAAAAACACCCAATTAAATAAAATTTTGGGAACAAATGTCATCTATAGTAAAAAGCAAACATTTGAAAAAAATACATTTTCCTCATTGTGAAAAAATAAATGCAAAATCACAGCGGAGGTCGTTTTCATGTTTATATTTGGACCGTGGGTATAGGGTAACTGTTAGTCAAAGAAATTCGACTAAAGCACTCCTTACCTTACCTTACCTTATTTTTATATTTGTTTTTTTTTTTTTTGGAATTTTGGAATTTGCCGGCAACGACAAAAACGCGACTTTTACAGCGACTGACGTCATCGACGCTGTGCGCTCGTATTTGTATGTATGTGGGTCAATTGACAACAAACTACAATGGCAAAATACACACACACTCGCACACACACACACACAAATACATACTCAGGTCGCCCCCAGAGCTGTGCGATGAGCAAATAAGGCAAAGGAAAATGTAAGCGCACAATTTTATTAAAATGACATTGGGCCGACGTGCAAAACAAAAGCAATAAAAATGCAAACCAGACAAAAAACTATGATAGAAAATTGGTCAAGTCAAAATTGTTGGACCACTATCGCTAAACGATGATAACGCGTTATCATTCATAAATAAATGTGTGTGGAATTCAATGACGTAATTAAAATGCAAATTCTAAAAATACAAACTCAAATAAACTCCAAGTAAAAAACAGCTGGAAATGAGGCAAAAACTGAATCATGGCAAAAGCTGTTTGTTTTTTATTTTGTAACTAAATGCAAATAGATTTTCAAATGGTGAATATTAAAAAGGTGTACAAATTCAGAATGTTTTAGATAAGTCGACGCTTATCAGTTGGAAAGGAGGATGCTCGGAATAATCATGATGATGGCTGAAGCAGGTGTCAGGTGGCAATAGAATGTCAACTACCTTGAACAGAGGCAGACGACGCTAAGGCGCCCACCTGAGCAGAGACAAGAGTCTATGCGGACTCCGCGTGGGCTAAAACTGCAGTTGCAGCCAGCTTTGGCAGCGGAATGTGAAACATAAATGTTTGATTTAAAGGGTATTCTGATTCAGCTGAAATATTCTTGATCTGCATCAACAAGCGAATATATCAAGTAAATAGCAATTTCTCAGTTTTAAAGATACCTTTCTTGAGACTTGAAATTATTAAATATTTATATAAATATGCTAAAAAACTTGTATATTTTTCAACATTTCCTAACTTGCCATTTGAAGGCTCTATCATCATAAATATTGGACTTACTATATCTTATGTATTCAATATAACTTCAAAAACAATATAATATAAATTTTTCTGAAAATTTTTTTAGTTGTAAATCTATATTGAATATGAGTTCATATTCTATAAGCGACGTTTATAATATATGGAATAATTTTAATTTTGTATAAAAAAACCTTTTTGTTTTTTATTCTAGCCAAAGTAAACTTATTAATTAAGAATTTTATCATGCTCTGGTCCTGAACAACTATTTTTTTTGGAAATATAATCTAAAAAAATAAAACTAAATCATAAAACTTATATTAAAAAATTTTCAAAAATCGATTGGAATATTTAATCAAACAATTGTCAGAATTGTCTGTAAGGGTATTTCAACTTTAAAACTTGAACTGCGCAATAAGAGCGTGCAGTAGTCGTCTATTGTAATTTTATGTAACACACCCACACCGACTGCACACATACATTACAATGGTAAAGGGTATGTAATATACAGTTGTTAGATGTTAAATGCGCTTTTTACCTTTTCGTTCGGCACTCCCCTCTCGGCTTTCGGGTCGTTTGGGTATATTTTCCACTGAAAGTAAATAAAAATACAGGGTAATATAAACACACGAGTTTTTGTGTTTTCGTTTCGTAAGAAAAAAATTCAGTGTAAGCGTGCCGTAAAGTTCATTCAGCCTTCAAATTTTCAAAATTTTCACTTTTTTCTTCGTTTATTTGTTGTTTTTTTTTTGCCAACACTCACTTGATGAAGAAGTTTAAAAAAGAAATGAATATCAATATGAAAAAAAGAAAATCAATTGGCTTCTGTTTTGCACTTGTAGGGCAAGGAGAAAAAAACACGCATTTGATAAGTCGACGGGCCAGACGGGGTGGGTGGGTATACGGACGGACGGACGAACGTACGGACAAACACACACAAACAAATGTTCAGCTGCAGCGCAGCTGCTGCCTCACGATGACTGTGAACGGCGGCGGCGGCGGCGGCGACGTCGGTGACGGCAGCAGCGAAAATGTTTTCCTCTGGAAACTTTGAACGAATTTATTTATAACTCAAAACTCCGGTTGACGTTTTGAGAGGGGCATTAGCGGGGGGTTGGCAGCACCAGCAGGCACACATAGTAGAACTCAAAAAACACACGGGGGCAAATTTCACCCATATGAAGCAAACACTTCTTCTGGCTTCTTCTTTTTTCACATCGTTCGCTTTTGAGTGAGTCGTCGTCGTCGTCGCCGTTGCCGTCGTCGTTGTCGTTGTCTTGGTTGCTGCCCATTCGACCAACAATTTTTTTTGTGGCTTGTAAAAGTCTTTGTTACGAGTATTGTTTGTTAATTTAATGCACTTGTCATTGATGGGCACGGTTTGCACTTGAATTTGTTGGGCCGTTTCACGTTTTTAATGCATACCTGCTGGGTTATTCGAATAATTTTCTTGCTGGCCCTCAAGACTCGCCATATTCTCACTTTATTTTTTTTCTACATCTACACTTATCGATACTGAGCACACAACTATCATGCGCCACCTTCAATAATTACTCGATGACAAATAATCGATGCTTATGCCGACAGCGGTGCTATTTCGATAAGTTGGCCAACTCGAAGCTGTTTGCTACACAACTAGCCGGCGGCGATATTAGTGATGAGCTGAAAAATACCAAATAACTTATAAGCAATCCCGCGTTTTATGCTTAAGAACGCCAATTGAAGTTAAAATTTTGTAAAACAACATGCCAGAGGAACCAGAAGCTGCTGTTAACGACAAGCGTAACAATCTGCCATGGATAGAGAAGTACCGACCCGTCAAGTTCGAGGAAATCGTTGGCAACGAAGACACGGTCGCCCGCTTGTCCGTCTTCTCCACGCAGGGAAATTCACCCAACATAATCATAGCGGTAATTCAAGCGGATTAAGCAAAATAAAACAAAGCGGGACTTATAGTTTATGTTCAACAGGGTCCACCTGGTGTGGGCAAGACAACAACAATACAGTGTCTGGCCCGTATTTTGCTGGGCGACAGCTACAAGGATGCGGTGCTCGAGTTGAACGCTTCGAACGAGCGCGGCATTGATGTGGTCCGCAACAAGATCAAGATGTTTGCCCAGCAGAAGGTGACGCTGCCCCGTGGTCGCCATAAGATTGTCATACTCGATGAGGCGGACAGCATGACGGAGGGCGCACAGCAATCGCTGCGCCGCACCATGGAGATCTACAGCAATACGACGCGTTTCGCGCTCGCCTGCAACACCAGCGAGAAGATCATCGAGCCCATCCAATCTCGGTGTGCGATGCTGCGCTTCACCAAACTCTCGGATGCCCAGGTGCTGGCCAAACTGATTGAGGTGTGCCAGCTGGAGAAGCTCAAGTACGATGAGGACGGCCTGGAGGCGATTGTGTTTACGGCCCAGGGTGATATGCGGCAGGGGCTCAACAATCTGCAGTCGACAGCGCAGGGATTTGGTGACATAACTGGCGCAAATGTCTTTAAAGTATGCGACGAGCCGCATCCCATGTTGCTGCAGGATATGCTGCAGCATTGTGCCGGCAACGATATACACAAGGCGTACAAAATCTTGGCCAAGCTGTGGCGCCTGGGCTACGCACCCGAGGACATCATTGGCAACATATTTCGCGTGTGCAAACGTCTGAACGTCGACGAGCAGATGAAGTTGAACTTTATAAGAGAGATTGGTATTACGCACATGAAGATTGTCGATGGATGTAATTCGTTGCTGCAGCTTACTAGCCTGCTGGCGCGTCTGTGCATGGTTGCTGAATCGCATTAGGGTAGCTAGATCTAGAACTTAAAATACAACTTGTTGAATAAATGCAAAAATAATTGAATTTGATTTCGATAACAATTCAATTTTAATAGCAATTGCTATGCTGCGTAGTAAATCGACTAATCGAAGTGAGACCCTGGCGATAAGTTGATTTAGAATAAATCGATTATGTCGATACATCGCTGCATTTCTAGTTGAATTTTTTTCGCGGACGGTATAACAATAAAAATAAAATAAGAAAATTAGACGACATAGCGCATTAAAATGCAGATGCAAACGTACAAATTGGTTGTCGTCGGTGGCGGCGGTGTTGGCAAATCGGCCATAACGATACAATTCATACAGGTGAGAGCAGGAATAGAGCTGGTGACGTCGTCGCCGTCGTCTTTTAGTTGTGTCGCATAGGCAACAGCAACAGAGCTGCGCAGCGTGATTTTGAAGTCACAGTGTTGCAGCGACAAACAGTGACTTTAAGCGGAGATACATAACTCTCAAATGGTCACAGAGAGTAAAGATTACTCATCACTGTGGTGATAGCGCCGAGCAAGAGCGGAGGGGCGCGGCGCGACGTAACAAGTGGGCTGGACCCTTGTTTTGGCAAAAGCAACAAGCGAGCCATCAAACAACTCGATGTGTTTGGAAATATGTTGCGTGTGCTACATATTTTCAAGCATAGATCATCCACAACCAAAAGCGCAGCGAAATCAACTGGAAATTCAATGGGATGGCACTTGAGAAAATACAAAAAAAAAAAAAAATACAAATATGCTTATAGGGCGGATCCCAGTGGGGCGGCCTAAATTGGAGTTGCGCTTTGCTGCTTATGGGTGTGTGTGTGTGTGTGTGTGTGGAGCTGAGGTCAAACTGGCGAACCGCTCGTCATGGTCACGACCACGGTCTCTCTTTTCGGCCGTCGTTTCATTCACAATGTGGCAATGCTGATATTTATTTTTAGTTATTTGCGTCATCTCCATCTACTCATGCCACATCCAATCATCTGTATATATACACACACACACACACACATATATATATTTGTTTTTATGTATGCCTAGATTTTCTTCATCTAGTGCAGAGTATTTTGTATTTGTTATTGTTGTGGCTCGAGATGATAATTCGTGATTCGTGTGTAAACAAATCAAGTGCATCCAAAATTAAGCAAAGATTCTATATCGTTGTTGTTTTACAATATTTAATTGCAGAGCTATTTCGTCACAGATTATGATCCAACCATCGAGGACTCGTATACAAAACAATGTGTCATAGACGATGTTCCAGCCAAATTGGACAGTGAGTCGTTAACCTATATCTATTTATATATATAATATTCGATTTATTAATCTTGAATCCATTTCAGTACTGGATACGGCTGGTCAGGAGGAATTTAGCGCTATGCGGGAGCAGTATATGCGTTCCGGCGAGGGATTTCTGTTAGTGTTCTCCTTGAACGATCATTCCAGTTTCGATGAAATACCAAAGTTTCAGCGTCAAATATTGCGTGTCAAGGATCGCGATGAGTTCCCAATGCTGATGGTGGGCAATAAATGCGATTTGGAGCATCAGCGTCAGGTGTCGCTGGACGAGGCGCAAAATACGAGCAGAAACCTAATGATACCCTATATTGAGTGCAGTGCCAAATTGCGGGTCAATGTCGATCAGGCGTTCCATGAGCTGGTCCGCATTGTTCGTAAATTTCAAATTGCTGAAAGGCCCTACATTGAGGAGGGCTACAAGAAGAAGGGCAAGAAGAAGTGCTGCCTGATGTAAGGACAGTTTGTGAATCTCCTGTTAAACAGCAAGAAGAAGATGAAGAACAAGAACATCAATGTAACGAGTGTAACACCAAATTTTTAAAATTAATTAACGTGCGTCGACTGAGCTGAATAGATTCCGATGAAAGCAAGCAAACCAATAATCCAAACCCAGTTCCACACCAAATATCCGGAAACACAAAAAAACGAACCCAAACGAAATGCATTTTTTAAAACTGTCTGTCCCAGTAGCAACAGATGAATCGATAAAGCTCGCGCCACGCCCAGCTCGCCAGTTAACTAACTAACAAAACTAAGCAGAATAGCTATATGAGAAAAGAAAAAGATAAAACTCAAAATGTCCTTGCGTCCTATATCTAGGCAGCACCTACATTAATATACATAAATGCATGCATACATATATACATTTATAAATACATATACACACAAGCATATATATATACAATATATATATATATATATGTATATATACAGATATTTTTGTAATATTATTTGTTGATCAAAGGCAACAATTAAGGACAAATGTTTTATTATTATATGGTTAGAAATTGTGAAATTTTTGTGCAAACGCCATTTGTTTTAATGCGATTATTAATGCAATATTTGAGCCAAGTTTGAATGTTTGTTTGTTTTGATTAAGCCAAAATGTAATGTGTTATTGTAATTTGTATTGTTATTTACTACTAATATATTGCATATACATGCGCGTACATATATATACAAATGTATATATATACATATATATATATATATATATGATTCAATTTTGTTACATGTAATCAAAGATTGTGTTGTGTTTAATAACAAATTGAGTGCCTCGTTCTCGTTGCATTTAGTCAGCGCATTGATAACAAACAAATAAATTAATAACAACAACAAATCAAATTGAACAAAAACAATTAAAATTGTTTTTTGTTATTATTTTAGTATGATATTACAAGAAAAACATAAAAACGTCTGTCAAACGATAAAACGCACAATACAATAATATTTGTAAATTTTTAAAATTACTATTATGTTTTTATACAAAAATGTGTAATTTTACAACATAATTTTTTTAAATCATATATGGAGCGTGTTTAACTTATGTACTCTTGTTTAACTCTATACTGCTTAATTTAACGAAACTTTTTTAATTTATATTATATATTTATATATATATTTAATACAAAATATATGCGCAATTCTAATAAATACATAAAAATCACAAATGCTTCCAAAATTTTGACAATCGTATTCTCACAAATATATTAATCTAATTGAGACAACAAAATATGGTCAGAAAAGTCGTTTGGCCCCAGGTTTGGAAGTTTAAATGATTTTTTGACCAAAAAATTCAAAAAAATTTTATTTTCAAAAATGAATATATTTTGAATGTAGAATCAAAATATAGGACAAATAATGACCAAAATGCCTTCAAACATGAAAATCGGTTGGGTTTTGACAAAGTTGTGGGAGTTTAAAATGTGGGAGCTATGGATCCGAGAACTTACCATGTCAAAATTTTTTTCGATTTCGGCATGATTTTTGACCAAAAATTTGACTACCTCAAAATCTGTCCAAATGTTGTTTTTTATGCTAATTATGACAAATACAGTCGATCAAAAACAAAAATTCACAATTTTAAATTTTGAAAAAATTTTTTTTT
>SCDY01000394.1:0-64284 GCA_004143825.1 Drosophila micromelanica
ATATGTATATGTATATGTATATGTATATGTATATGTATATGTATATGTATATGTACATGTATATGTATATGTATATGTATATGTATATGTATAGGTATATGTATATGTATATGTATATGTATATGTATAGGTATATGTATATGACGGACATGGCTTAATCTGCTCCTGATCAAGAATATATATACTTGATGGAGTCGGAGATGCTTCCTTCTGCCTGTTACATACATTTGCACAAAACCATTATACCAAGTTTTATCCATTTTCAATGGGTTTAGGGTATAAAAGGACTCGTTAATAATCTGTCTCTAAAATTTGATATATATAAATTAAAAACTGTGGAAGATTTTCAATCGAATTTTAACATTTTCTCGTACGTGCTTATAAAAGTTTGGTATTCCAAGTTTAAAATGCCTAGTTAAGAATTACGTTATCACAGACTGACGGAGAAAAACTGTTTTCACTTCGTGAACGAGATACAAAATATTAATAATAATATTTGAATTTGAAGAATAACGAATTTCAAATCTAAAGTAAAAAATTGATTCTATTGAGGTTTTTGCAGTGCGAAGTTTTTTTCAGCCTTGCCCACTCTGTATGTAAGTCCCATGGCCCAAAGGTGCAATAAAAGAAACGCTAATGCATTGTTGTTGTCTCACTTGGGGTAGCAGGCAGCTAACAGAAATATATGTTAAATATAGCGAAAGCGACGCAGATCGTGATGAGAATTGCGAAAGCGTTTTGCTTGCATCGTTGTTAAACAGCAATTGTACAAATTGTTGTTGTTGTCGTACTAATAATTGCATGCGGTTCTTGGCAAGCTGAAGGCGTCCTCCGCATCCAAGCCCATTGACCAATTTGGACCGAGCCGAGCAAGCGCTTTCTAGGGCCACTGGTTAATGACGGTTTCGACAGTTTCGGTTTTGATTGCTGTCACATCAAAAAATGGAGTCTCAGCGACATACGCATACCCTCTGTCCTGTGCGGGGCATGGTAATGTGGTTGTTGACACTAATTATAACTGGAATTGCATGCAACTGGGTGCCTGTTGTCGTGTCTGCCCCACTGCTCCCACCCCCTCCGCCTTGGGCGTGCGTTTCCACCTGCAGCAACTCGGTCAGTTTTTCATTATTTTCATGCTGCATTTAGCTCACGTTTTAATTAAGTCGTCGCCGGAGTCGCCAGTGTTGCCATCAACGTGCAATTCGTCGTCATCATCGTTGTCGTTGTTGTTGCCCTGTTTCGTTTGTAGCCGGCACGGCTGCACTTGCATGTAAATCTGCTCATCATTGTTGATGGCATATTACAATCCAACGCTCCTGGCACCTGACACCACTCCTCACCCCACTCCCTCTCAGGTCTTTGCAAGTGCAACGAAATGAATGCGATTTGCAGTCGACGCGTCTCCGAGTTGCAGTTGCAGTTGCCGTTTTGCTGCAGCCTTTGGCAATGTTTTTCTCTTTATGGATTTTCACTGGATTTGCTGCGTGTCCGTTGACACGTGTTGTTGTTGTTGTTGTTGTTGCTCTTGCTGCCAAATTGCAAAAATGCTTTGGAATTTTTATAGTTTGTTTTTTGCGTCGCTTTATATAAGCCATGCAAGACAATATATATATATATACCTGGTACTCGAGCCAGACCTACCGCACAACGAATTCTGTGAGCTTTGATCTTATGCCTGAATTATAAATAAAGATTTCATCATCATCATCAGGGCCGGCCAGACAGCCATATAGACGGTGCGGGCGTTCCGCGTATCGCTGCCAATTACTGTGCATGTACGGCATATAGTATATATATAATTGGTACATATAGGAAGACATTTGAAAGACGCTTTGTGATTTTACATACCCGACACGTTCTATGCCTCAAATGCAAATGTGCACTTGATTATGACAGCCTTTATGAGTTTTCAAAGTGCAAGCGTTTGTTTTTAGTAATATTTTTTTGTTTATTTTCCTATTTCATATTGCGTTCTTAAGTACTATAAAGAATTATTATAATGACAAGTTGATGTCATCTTATGCTTGGCATTTCAAAGGTGTATCAATTAGATAATTATACAATACGGAAATAATTTATATATTTAAATACACATCAGCTACGGCACAAAATAGGACGAGAAGGAATTCTAGAGAACCCATAAAAAAAAATTTAAAATCCACAATTCCTTAATTTTTTCAAATATTAGCTGAATTTGTTTAAATTTAATTATTTGTTAATAAATGAGTATGCAATATTTTATTAAAAAAAATTACAATTAACTTCAATGTTCTCAGAATTGAGAATTAAAAAGAGGTTTTTCTTAAATAAAACTGCTAAAATGAAATCCGCATTCTTTTTTGTACATAATGTCTTTTATCAGTATAGCGTTTTTATAAATCTACCAATACTTGCAAATTATTTTCTGGTTTTATATATTTCAGCATTTTTCCCATATTTTATTTAGATTCCCCAATCTATATGTATACCATAAAAGTCGCTTGTCTAATGCACACTCAGCAGTACTCAATTTGGCATCAAATAATTGCCCCAACGGCTTGTTGGGGAATTTGTGCCTTGTTTTGTTAGCATGTTATTGCCACCAATTGCCAATCAATGACCAACTGCAATACATGCCTAGAAGTGCGCCCCTCACCCTCATTCCACATTCCTTTCCGGCAATCGAGAAAACTGCCATTGACCGATTGCATCAGCTGCAATTGCAAAATTCACTTGAAATAGCAAAAGCCGGACTAATTGAGGGTTCATGTATCGCATGCCAAGCACAGAAAGTGAGAGGGGCACGAAAAATGCAAATGAAAGCCAGTTGGTTTAGTTCTGGAACCCAATGCGAGCGAATCTCACCCCGGCACAAATCAAAGTGGCAATCAGACAAACTGCAGATTGACATCTGTCCGATTTGCATCTACGGATATCCTCGTTGGGGTAGCCGTGTACGGCTTGGTCCAATCAATGAGGCGAGAGACTCCCCGATGAGTCTTCACCAGACGGCCATAAGCGATTAGGTTTGTTGGTCTCCGGGGGAAAAGGAAAGGAATGGAAAGCGCTGCAGCAGCTTCCTATGAACTAGTTGGCAAATTCTTGAGGGGTGTTTTTTGCGTGTTTTGTTGATATTTTTGAAGCAGCGAAACATTTTCGAAATTGAGTGAAACCGATTTCCCAAAGGATTCATATGCCATACGCTGCGTATATGTGTGTGTGTGTTTTTGTGTGTGCTTTTCCGGCAAAAGTTTTGCTGTCTGTCAAAGCTAAAGAAGTGGATCCATCGGCTACAACCTCAGCTTCGGGCCCAGCCCACAATCGTCCAAATGAAGAAAATGTGGTTTCGGTTACGGTTTTTCACTGTTTTTCTGTGCAGAGGCGAACCACCCAGCCAAACCAACCACCCAGCCGGTGGAACTCCTCCTCTTCGAAAGCCCAAAGCTTGTTTGGGATTTTTTTTGGTTTTATGGAAATTCAGGAAAAGTTTTCGTAGGCATTTTGTTTATTTGGCTGCGGGCATTGGGAGGGAAGCGGGCGCAAGGAAGCAGGAACAAGGATAAAAGTTTGTCTTGACTCCCATTCGGACGGCCTCTTTCATTGCGGTTCCTGCTGTCTGGCACTCGTTTGCTGATGTTGCTGTGCTAGTGTAGTTGTTGTTGTTTATTTTATCATTATCATTGGCAATTTCTTTTAAGTGGTGCCAATCTTTTTTCACTTGTTATGCCCAAGTTTGAGGGGCTTACCCAGCTTTCGGCTCCCTCCCTCGCTTCATTTCCCTTGCTCAGCCTGTGTGTGCAAATTTATTACAGTCATTTTATTCAATCGACAAATCGGAAGTGATTTTGAATTCATTATAGTGGGTGGACACTCAGTGTGCCTCTTCCCCCACCGCGCTGTTGTATTAGCTACTGATTTCTCAAAGGACTCTTTTATGAAGAGTGTCGTAATCATATATACAACTAGGCATAGCGCACAACTTCATTTAAAAGTAAACTTGAGATTAAATTTTAAATGATTAATGGTTGTACTTTTATGGCAAAAATAATGTTTTTTTTTTAACTTGAAATTTATTAAAAATAATTAAGTTATAAAGTGTTAATTTATTATTTCAGAAATTAAAAACTAATTAACTTATACATAAGCCTAATAAAATGAAAATATTATTGTTGGTATGAGGTTCGAACCACATTTTAAACCAGAAATTTACTAAATTTAATTTTTAGATATCCATAAATCATGGTGGAAATGTAATTTTCATCAATGCTGACCATATTAATTTTTCGTCTAAAGGTCAGCTTATTATTTCCTTGACTAAGAACAAGCTCTAGCCATATAATTCAAATTCAATTGAGTTCAACTTCCGCTGTTATCCCTTCCAACCAAATTCATTAGCAGTACTTTCTACACTTTTGGCCTTTTTTATTTGCCTAGACTTTAATTCACAGAGCATCTGATGGCCGCGTTAGTCGGTCACTTGGCCTGGTTGAAAGTCAAAGGTGGAGCGCATTGACCTCATAAATTACACCACACACACACTCTCGCACACACACCCAGTATCGTGCCGTGCAGTTTGGTTAAGATGCAATGCAGCCCCTTCCAGGGCCGCCCCGCCACTGGCATTGGCGGGCGCTTCATGGTACTTTGGTGGTGGCATTTCCAGACACTTGCACTTTCTCCGCACGCTTAATGGACAATTAACCTTGATTCCTCACTGCGAGAGCGGTCCGTTCTTGACCTTGCGCCACAAATTCGAGCCGGCACAGCAAGGTCGCGCTCTGCTGACTGCCGTCTGTCGCTTGCCGCCTGCCCCCGGCGCAATTGCAACAATTATTGCATTTCATAACTGCCAAACTGCCATTAGGATCTTATGTATTATTGCACATACACGCCCTGGGTAATTTGTGTGCCACCACCACCGTCGCCACCTGATTAACCACAGTGTGCCAGTGGCAGTTCCCAAATGCTCGAAATTCAATTTTCCAACTTTTCCACTTGCCGCCCGGTGACCTTATAACTTGCTGTGCTGCTCAACAATTGAGCCATGTTTATTGGCCTTCTTTGTTGGCCGTGCGCTCTTGCCAGCTGTGGTCTAAACAAATCGGTTACTTTCGCTTTTCACGCTCCGAACCGGCTGCATGTCAAGGTTTGCTTTTGGCTAAATAGACAAAAGAACTGAAAGTTAAAAATAAATAACAAAAGATGAAGATTATTGAAAGAATTGAATATTAGTATGGACGATTATTTATGAATAGATGAAAAGAAATTAAAAATTAACGGCAAAACTTCAATTTAAATTTGAAAACCATTCTTCAAGATATAGCCTTGCTATTTCTTAAGTTGATTTATTATTTATTTGCTATACTTTATATACATTTATGTGAAGCACAAATCCATTTAAAGAATTTTCTCATTTAATTACAAAATATTATGATCGCACTAATTCTTATAAAATTACCAATAATGTCCCCACACACAATGGGAACAACTATGTAATGTCCGTATTAGAGGAGCTTAGGATTTGGCCACAATGCAAAGATATATGGGACTCATAATGAAAAAATGTAATGAGGCGCATTTATTAAAAATCGTTTGTTCGCACACTCGTGCGCGAGAGAGGGCTTGTATCTTGTATCTTAGTATCTTGGTATCGCTGTATCTTTGTATCTGTAGCGGCACACATAAAAAATAAAAATATATATGTGCGCGTATTTGATAATTTTGTGGTGTATCTTGGCCATGAACATGAATCTTTTGGCCCGCTCGCCGAAAAACAGCCAACAGCAAATCCAGCCAAAACAAAAGCGACAAAAAAAAAGAATGAAAAAATATATATAAAGAGAAGCGAACTTGAGTCGCTTGTGGCCTTTGTATGCGGCTTTGGAGCTGTGGGGGGATCATCTTCAAGTTTTTGACCGACCGTCCGCTGGCCATAAATCTTTGGTTATATTGGACTTTTAGACGATATCAATGAAATTGTATCTCTTTATCCGCATTATTTTAATATACGGATGCGACTGCTTCGCGCCCGCCTTCCACTGTCGAGTGTTCCACAGTTCCAGTTGGCGCGCTTGGGGAGTTGGGGTGAAGGGCAACATGGCCCACCTGCCCCCTGCTCTGTTCTGGTCTGCTCTGCGCACATTTGCAGATACTTCACGACATTATGAGATATTATTTATATATATTTTTTTGGCATTCTCTCTGCGCCTCTCTAAATACTTACTTATGTATATTTCATTATGGGTCGCCTGCCCAGGACAAGCCCAGGGAAACACAGCCCAAAAAAAAAAGCTCATTTTGATTGCGAGCCGTGCGGAGCGGACAAAGGGAATTTCACGTGCGGGTGGCACAAGATAGATTGCCACAGCCTGCATATTTATGTGCGAAATATCGTTGATACAAGCAGCAGCTCCTTATGGCAGTCGCCACATGGCAGTCGACTCCTTCGTATCCATTCTTAAGTCAGCCCAGGGCTACCAAGAAAAATTCCATTAAACGGGACCAAGTTGCTTTCAGGCTTCGCGACGGGTCGCTGCGGTTACAGGGCCAGCTGGGTGGTGGGATGATGCAGCCACTCAACCACCCTACCACCCAGTTACCACATCTCCCACTCATTGTCAGAAGCGGCAGCAACAGCAGCAACAGCAGCAGCAACAACAATTGACGACACCCAGAATCACAAATCATATAGATAAGAGCACACAAAGGAATTTATTTCTATTTTGGCATTTTTCGGTCTCTCATTTTGCTTGTAATTTTTTTTTTCGTTTCTCTGCTGATGTTGTTGTTGTTTTATTTTGTTGTTGTTGTTGCTGTTGTCCTCCTCCATCGATATTTTCGGCTATTTTCACCCCAAAGTTATTGCGTTTTAGATTTTTTCCTTCTGCTGAGCTTCCGCCTACCGCCTTGGGCCGCCGCGCCTGCTTCAAGTTACTTGGCGATTGTTCGTGCTGGTGGATGGGGGAAGGGGGCTCAGGCACGCACCGGAAGCGCCGATAGCGCCATGTGTCGAGTGCGTGCGTGCGTGCCCTGCCTGCGTGCGTGTCCAGGCAGAGGCATTGCCAGAGGGAGAGTGTGTGCGTATGTGTGTGTGTGTATCGATGTTAGTGGCGTTGTAGGGTGTTGCCACATCGTATTTCACCCACTCAGCCAGCGCCCCCTCCGCACTCACAGCCCCATTCACCCAACCAAGCGGATTGTAGGCGTTCCGCTTCTTTCATTTTAATGGCGCACACGCATTTGCTTTCGATACAATAGATATGAACATACAACATCTACAACATATAGTATACAATCTCACACACCCACAACTAAGAGTGTGTGCCAGGGGGCGTAGTCGTATTTTATTTTCACTCACTTAGTGGCTTTAATATTTTTCATAATCATATCATTACTTGCACCCAATGGGCTTAGTTTTTAAATCACATGGGAAATTTACAAAGCTTCACGAAGTGTGCAGAAGGCGACTAGTAATATATAGAATTATAATTTTAATAATGAACAAAAAATATAAAATTTTTTATTACAGAAAATAATTTATGTGTCAAATAAGCATCTAAATTTACTTTAGTCATAGAGCAAAATTGATTTCGGACATTTAAATACTGAATTTATCTAGAGACAGAACCACGATCAAAATGATAAACATAATGAAAATTTGTATATTTTTGACAAAGCTATGGGTCTTTGAAATCTGAAACTATCGATCGGAACTTTACAGGCCTACATTTTTAGACATTTTTCAATTGTTCAATAATTCAACAATTAAATATTTCTGAAAAAAAAATAAATAGAATTTGTTTTCTAAATCGAGTTCAATTTAAATGTAGAATCAATCTATAAGTCAAACTATGTTCTAAACGCCCAAAAGAAGCTCTTTCTTCACTTGATTCTTCACTTGTTTCAAAACTTTTTTGGTAGTAAGATAACAATCTAATAAATTATTGGAATAATATTAACATTCAATTTAAATCTTTAATATATGAATTTTGCTTTGAATTTGATGAAATATAATACAAAATCCTGCTGTTAAATTAGCTTTTGTATATTTATTTGCCTTTTTTTTATATATGTATTTATTTATTTTCTATTGGCAAGGTATATGTAATAGGTCTACGTAAAAATTTTAGGACTTTTATTGATACATGTAAAATGGATTAAATACGTTATATAACAAATTTTCAATGTCAAACACAAAAAGTCATCTAGTACAAAAAAAAACGTATTCTAATTCTTATCAATTTGAAACACATTTCCTGTGCTATTCCTGCAAAGTGTCACGTCTTCATGATGCCTGATGTGATCCATTTGAATTGTTATGAATGGATATGTGTGATTCGTGTAATTCGTGTGATTTCCGTTATTGCAACACATCAGTTAACTTTCCTCGAATGTTGTCAACGACAATTTGTGCCATTGTTTGTCACTTAATGTTATGTAGCCCAGCGAACTTAATCAAAATTGTTGACGTTGGCGCTGGGTAACAGCACCGCCCTCGCCACGCCCTCAGCTCTTGTGCAACGCAACAAAAAAGCAATTGATGTTAGCATTAGCTCAACCCCAAGACAAATTATGATAAACGAGCATTAAAATGTTGTCATATGTACACATATGTCAGTCTCCTACTCTTGTTGTTGTTGTTGTTGCTGTTGTTGTTGCTGGTCGCGGCTACCGTGCGCCGTCAGTTGGTGCTTTATTTATTGACTCACCTGATCAGCTTGACTGATTATTCGTTTGCATGCACGCTCTGGGCCAAAAGCAACAAACACAACAACAGCAGCAAACAATAAGAATAATAACATCAACTTCATTCAGAACAATTGCAAAAGTGTAAGACAAAATTTGCTATTCAAGCACAAGACAACCCCGAATACCCTTTCTAAATTTATATATATATATGTATTTAATAAACAAAATTTTATAATTATTAAAATGTGTTAGAATTAATTATATATAATATTCCCTGCGTTTTAATTTATTAATTTTAATGTAAACATATAATGTAATTATAAAATTATGCTAAAAATAATTATACCATATTTTTAAAAACAATTATAAAAAATTAATTATCTGCCAAATTATTTATACATATTATTTAATTTTTTTTTTGCTAGATAAATATATTATAAAATAAACGAGTACCAAGTACACCAAGATAATTCCTCCAATATAATTAATGCAGAGTAAAAAAAAATTGAAAATTAAAGGCCAAGCTCAATTGAAAATAAGAAATTCACATTTACCTACCTTCTACTTGAAGTTAAGCCGAATGTTCAAACCCACTCCGAACAGATCTCATTTTGAAGAAGGGAGAAGGGATGCAGGACTAGGGGCGGCTCCAACCGAAGGCAAAATCGAAGCGACATGCGAAACAATTCAAAGTTTCACGTCGTAAATTTGGCGGGCGACTTCATCGATCACTTTTGGGCTGTTGTTGCTATGGTTGTTGCTGTTGCTGTTGCTGTTGTTGCAGGTTGACTTATTTGCTCGATTGCCGAGCCCGAGCCGAGGACGAGACAGCCTGGGTCCCAGGTTCCATGTTCCAGGCCCCAACTCCACCGGCTGAACGGCACGCGCGTCTTGCTTTTCTGAATGTCGCTGGTCTTGTTATTGTTGTTGTTGTATGTTTTGGGGGTTGTTGCAGCAGCTCGCTGGAGCGGAAATGGAGAACGAGGGCGCCCGCTGGCGGCATGTGAAAATATTTTCCAAGGTGAATGCCACAAAAAGGACAAGCCCAAACAGAACGAGCCACATCCAAAGCAACACAATTCCAGCTGAGTCCCCGCCACAGCACCTTTCCGTCCCCCTTACCGTTTCCCTGTCCACCGCCCGTTCCCGCTCTTGGAACCCAATTGAATGATTTAGGGACGCACAGTTGTCAAAGAGCAGCGATGCGTACGAGTCCACAGACGTGGACCTGTGGGCACGGCTTTGGTCCTGCCAGTTGTGTGTGGCGCACACACAAACACTCACCCACACCCATACACTCACAAAGTTACAACGTTGGTGGGGCGCCAAGTACGCTTTTAAAACCGATTCATCCGCTCATCTGATATTTATTGCTGCACATAATTGAGTGTAAAATCGTTCAAAAAAAACTTAAAAACAGCTGCAAAACTCTGGATGCAACATTTATGTGGAAGAATGTTATAAAATCTTCTTATATTAAGTACAAATTATAAATGTCATAAAGGTGTCCCCTTAAGATCTATCTTTACCATTGGGTAAATATATGGAAATCTAGAATTGTAAGACATAGACATAAATAAATACAATAAATTATATAATTTTGTTGTATGGTGTAGAAAGAAAATTCTAAAATTGTGGTCTGCCAATAAATATATTAAATCACTTAGAACTTTTTTTTAATGAATTTTCTGTGAATAAAAATTCTTTAAAAGGTAAATAATTATTGATGAGCGATAATTTAAGTGTTGTAAATAAATTCATACACAAGAGGTGTTATTGATTAAAGACTCTCTAAGTTAAATAAAATGGGTTATTGTTCGGAATGTTTCCAAGGCAGCTATTGTTAAAATTAGTTTTATATATATTTATTTAATATAGCTGTATTAGCTCAATTGATTTTGAATATTTTAAATGATTAGATAACTGAACAAAATAATATTGAACTAAAAGAAAATTTGAATAGCAGAAATGCGACGGGAAAAATTATAATATTGAATTTTAACTTGAATAAATTTTATCAAATTGATGATTAAAATTTGAGTTACAAAGTTGAGAAAAATATAATAAAAATTAAATTAATAAAATATTGTTATTATAAGTTAAAGATAAACTAAAAATTTTGTAGTCTCGTTTTCTAAATATCAAAAAATTTCACAAAGTAAGAAACTTTTTAAAATTCTCACTAAAAAGACTCATAATAATAGAGGAAAGCAAGTTTATAGCGTTTAGCCGGTGTCTTTCTCCGCATGCCAAGCAGACGGCAAATGGCCAAATGATTCGCCACTCAAAGAGAGAAGCCGTCGGGCCAACCTGACCGTCGTTGCCTGCGTCAACGTCGACGACGACGCCGACGCTGACGCTGACGTCGACGCGTTCGACTCGGTTTGTGGGTCCGTGCGCGACTGCTGCGTAAATTTATGTGAGAAATCCCATTGAAAAGAGCAACGCGGCCGCTCACGACACAATAAAGCAAAATAATGGCACATTCGTCACACTTAACGCGGCCGCATGCCGCCATCCCTGTTGCTCGTGCGCGACGGGTCTCGTGCGCACTCGCTCGCACACAGACAGAGCGTCGACGGCGGCGTCATCCATCTTGGAGGCGAGTGCTGGTGTTGCTCTCCGGCAGGCGGTCGAGCAAGCGACAGGCGAGAATGCTTTATGAGCGAGCGCCGCAGCGGCTCCTCCCTGTTTGCGACGCGTTGCCAATTGGCGACGCTGGCCGCGACAGAGGCAGCGACAGAGGCAGCGACAGTGGCAGTGGCAGAGGCAGCGCAAAGTTGGCCAAGTTTCGTTTTTGGAGTCGTTAGGGGTACCCCTTATATTTTTATTTTTTATTGAGCAGCATGTTGCACGTGGTGCGTGGTGTTGCAGCAGCTGCTTCTCTTCTGCTTCTCCCTTTCGCATTGCTTCTTCTTCCGCTGCCTCTGCTGATCTCATGTTCGCTCAACAGCTGTGCCAAACACAAGAGAGCAGCCACAGCAAAGATGCGAGCAGAGAGCGAGCAGGAGAAAAAGATGCTGAGCCATTTCGCTCATTTGGGGTGGTTCTGCATGGCGTGCGTGCGTCTGTATGTGTGTGTATAGGTGTGCGTATTGTTACTGTTTTGTGGAGATTATACGCCATGATTGTTGTGCCGTCGGCAAATGAAGATTCCAGATACCCGGCAGCCATAACTCTCCGCATCAAATTGCCCAAATTATGAATCACAGGAATTTTATTTTTATTTCTTAAATATTTTTCATTTGTTTTATTATCAATCTCTTACTACTCAAATAATAATTTTGTAAAGCTTAGAAACTTGTTTTGGAATGTGTTCAGTATTGCGCAAAGCAGTTTCTGTAAAGTTTCAAAAAAAGCTATTTAAAAATGTTTTTTTAATTGCTTAAATATTTTCCTACCAATATAAACAAATATAATAATTTTAAAACTGATTAAAAAATTGTATTACCTATAAACTTGTTTTAAAATAGTTTAAAAAAAAACAAAATAGTTTTGAATTTTATTTTAATTTCATATTTTTAAAATTTAAATAACAAAATATGATTTAAATCGCGGAAAACGCTAAGCTAAAGGTAACTAACTGAAAATGGTTCTGGTTGGATATTCTTATTTTAATCTAAATAAATGGGTTTAAAATTTTTAAATTTATTTTTTTACAGTTTAATTGTAAGCTTACTAGAAAGTTTTTTTAATGTTTTCAAAATTAAACTACATCTTGTGCTATACATTAATAAGTATTCCAAATCTTAAATTAAATATTAAAATTCCAATTATATATCAGTAAACATTTTAAAATAATATAGCTTAATTGAAATTTATTATTTATATTATTATTAAGAAATAAAATAGATGAAAACGTACCAAACTAAAAATCAAAATCTATTCAGATATGCGCATTTCTAGTGTACATATGTAGCACAGAGGCCCATCTTGGCCCGGCTAAGAGGGAAACTTGAAGCACGAAGCCGTCGCAATTCACACCAGCAAAAGCCGCAAGTGACCGCTGTGCGAATGTGAGATACAAACACAACTGGCAACGGCCAACTGGCGTTGCCACAAATTGTGGAAGCTCTCGCAAACGTAAATTTCGCACTCGTTCACTCGCTCGCTCAGCTCGGGCAAGGAGCGCAAAATGCGAGCAGAGGATACATTTTTTTGTTGTTCTTGTTTTTCGTTTCGTACTGACTGCAGATACTTTATGGCCGACGCCGACGTTGACGCTGACGGCGGTGTCAGCGTCGGCAGCACTAGCATAAATAACGTTGGCAGCGCGCTCGGCTGCGGTTCTCTCTCGCGCTCTGCTGCTGGCCGCTGTCGGCGCGTGAGTTTCTTATAAGATTATTTATATACTGTTTGGGGGCAGTGCGACGCTGCCGGCGCTGGCTGCGCGTTGGCTGCGCAGCGGCGGCGTCGACGTCGCTTCTGGATTAATAAGGAGTTCTCGCTTGGATTTTCACATGTATATGCTTTGAATTGAATGCTTTATGGGTTTAGTTTGATAGAAGTCGTAAAGAAATCAACATCACACAACACAAAACGCACCCGTGTGCAGTGTAGTGTAACCCGTGTATTCCACACGTTGCCCGTCGTCGTTGTCGTTGTCGCCGCTGTCGTTCACGTTGTCGTTGTTATAGTTGTTGTTGTTGTCGGCGTTGGGGGCTTTATCTGAGCAGCAGCAGCAGCAGCTGAAGCAGCGGCATCTTTTGGGTCTGTTTGCCCCAACTATTCGGTCGCTTACGGTCGTCGTGGTCAGCTCGTCGCAACGCCAGCCAGCCCGCCCAGCCCGGTAGCCCGGTAGTCCGCCCGCCCGCTACGCTGGGGCCAATTGACAGCTCGTAAAAATCGTAAAATTCATAAAAATACTCATAACAATAATCGTAAAAAATTAGAGCCGCAGGCACCAGTCGCACATTGGCCACAGCCAGACGCAGACATTTACAGAAGAAACGCGCGCGTTTTACCCCATCTCCCTCTCTCATTCTTCTTCTGCTCTTTTTTATGATGTTGACCCACGTAGATACTTAAGAGCCCATAAACACCTACAGTTCCAGTGTCTGGCAGGTGTCAAACTCGGCAATCAAATTGTGCAATAAGTGAAATAGTGTCTAGCTACACTCGTTACACTCTCCAACAAATTAGCTGAGTGAACGAGTCAAGTTCTTAACATTTCTAGTCCCCAACGCAAGCAATATTTACACACAAACGTAGCAGACAGCCAAAAAAAAGTCAAAACAAAACAAATAAAAGAAAATAGAATAAAGCAAGAGAAAGAGAAAGTGCAGATAAAAACAAAGAAAGAAAAGCTAAAAGAAAATAATCAAGAAAAAGTTTCGGTGTAAAAGTTTTGGCGCACGTGCACAACTGCAGGTTGAATTCATAAACCACACACAAGGATCAAGGATTTGCGCAGTCAAATTGGATTTAGACGGTGAGTTGCAACACGAATTGAAGTTGCCGCTTTTTGTGGCAACAATTCAACACTTCATAACTCAAAAGTTTCGGCCAGTGCGAGGACATCATTCAACTGCAAACTGTTGACAGGCGTATTAGAAATTTGCATAAATTTTAACTGGTTACAGAGAGCCAAGAGTCCAGAGTCCGGAGTCTGAATCAGATTCTGAAGTCTGAACCAGAGCTGGAACTGGAGCTGGCCACGAGTAATGGCCGCTTTGAACTTGGAATCGTTTTGAATTATTGCACATATCCTGGGCAACATAGTTTCACTTCCGCATGCGGCAGCCATTGCGGAGTGTGAGTGCACATTCACACACAGACACACACTCTCACACACACATACATACACACACACACACATATACAAACGCTCACTCGCCTGTGCATAGAAAATTTATGCGGCCATTGTTGCGGCGCATTGTCCTGGTTGTTGTTGTTGTTGCAATTGTCCTAGTTGTCTGCCTTCTGCATATTTGTCGCACTCTCTGTCTGCTCTGTTGCTCTCTCACTTACCCTCTATCACTTTGTCTCCCTCACAACCGCTCATTGCACTTGCGCTCAGATTTATTTCACTTGATATTTAAAGTTCAGTTATTGTTTTTATTTTTTATAAATATAATAAATATTTATTTGATACGCTGTTGATTTGATCAATAAGCTTTAATAAACATTGCGGCATGCGGCATGTGGCACGCAGCATGCTGCGGCAGCAACGCGGCCTTTTCTTTATTTGCTGTTAACGCACTTGTACTATATGAATAGGCAGTCCATTTTATTTTACCAATTTTTGCCATCAGATGATATTATTTTCTCATAATTTATCGATTAAATCAGCTGGAAATGTTTCACAGCTGACAAAATCATAAACTCGGTTTCTGTTACTCTTTCTCTTTCAGCTTTTGTTTGCACTGCAAAAAGTTCATGATTTATGACTGAGACACGAAACCGGACAATGGGAGTTTCATAGTAAATTGATGCACTTCCAATTGTCACTAGCTAGGCTGATACGTTTTGGCATTTATGGAAATAGACTCCCTAAAAGTGTACGACTTTTTAAGATATGGGTATCTTAACATTATGTTTACACTTATATTTACTAAATTGACTCTATCAAATCCTGACTTAATTTTGTCTTTCATCTTTTCCAATATTTTTTATAAATTCTCATTTATATTGTCAACATGGCATATTAGAACTTGATCAAATTGTTTTAGACTTCAATATTTTGAAAATAATGCTTATTGCGTATCCATAATCATATTATATCTCTAAATTATTTTCTGAAACTTGTTCGTATTTCTGTTTCACTTTAAAGCCAGGTATAATTTTTTTAATAATAAAAATAATTTTATTTGTGTAATTCTCATTGAGTAAGTTGGTAACGCAATTTAGATATCTTGATTTCGCAATGCCGAATTTTTGAATGGGTACCGTGACTAAGAGTCCCACAATAATGAGTTCATATTTTTAATCAAATTCACACATTTAGACATGATTTATATTTTAAATAATCCCGCATAAAATGGCGACAACTGTTTTGTAAAAGCATTAATCAATGCCGCTCGACGGCAGAAGGAAACCTAACCAAGCTAAGCGAAACCCAAAATATATTCACAAATTCCACCGAAACAAAGAGCTCTGAGAAAACAATAAACCAAAAACTTGTTTAGTTAAAACAGATGCCGAGAATTTGAAATTAAAATCATTTTCAAAATCGTTGATAAATGGCGACATGAAACGGCTAATTAATCAAATACAAAAAGAAAACAAAGAAAAAAAAAAGGAAAAACAAAACAAATGCACCAAATCGAATTCTAAAAACAAAGTTTTTATAAAAAATACAAAAAGCTAGTCTCAAAACGGTATTTTGGTTTTTTTTTTTTTTTGTTAAATACACGATAAGAGTTTCCATAATCATCGCCCTGAATACTCACGCCATTACGCATATTTGCTTCTTTTACTAAAGGTCCCCAGAGAAAATTGAAAGAAATCAGCAAATAGCATTGCGTCTCAAAAGCTGTAGAAATTGATTGACTTTAGACTTTTAATGTGCTTTAGTTATACATGTATTGAACTGAAGCTTTTTATATCAGGTTGTGGTAGACTATTTTTAAAATTACGGGCTTATTGAACTTTTTGGTTTAAAATAAATAAATATTGAGTATATAAAATTATATAAATGAAAATTATATTAATGTATTATTAGGCTTAGAAAATGATCTCTCTTTTTAATTTAAAAATGTTTATGCTTAATAATAATATCTCTTATGCATTTTTTAAATTATTAAATTTAAAACTCACATTCAATTTTTGTTTTATATAGTACAATTTCAATTACAATTACAATTACAATGACTTGTAATCAATGCTTTTTTCTTGAATCAAAAATGTTCTTTTTACTATATATTTATAAAATATGAAATAACTTTTAAATAACTTTATTTAATATTCAAAATATTATTAAGAATGTTTTAATTCAAATAAATTTTAAGATTTGTTGTAGACTATAAAATTTGCCTTAGTTTATACACGTCTTACAAGCTCTCTTATTCTCTGTATGTATTTATATTGTACTTCTCATTTTGTGTTCTTAGCCAAAGTTTCACAAGCTTTTTGCCCACTCAAGCAGAAACCCTTTAAGCCAGCGAATTTGAAGCGGATTTTCAGCATTGGATTCTCTTTTATTTATTTTGTTTTCTTTCATTTCATGTTTTGTTTGGCATGCCACTTGTTGTTGTGTTTTTGCTGTGCTATTTAATTTCTGTGCGGATTTTGATGTAGCTGCAGTAAAAAAAGGATTAAACAGCCCCCAGTTGCTCAGCATTGGGTGGCAATTTGCTGTGACTGCAGTTTGTTTGGCATTTCTCTGCAACTATCAATGTGTGTGTGTGAGTGTGTATGTGTGTGTGTTTGAGTGTGCTGTGGGTTTTGTGTTTTTTGGAGCTAGCAGTCAGCGTCTTCTGCGAGTGCACTCGAACTGTTTTTGCGGCCCCAACACGGAGCTGAGAGTTGGTGTTGGAGTGGAAATCGGAATCGGAGTCGGAGTCAGAGTCAGAGTCGGGACCTGAGCCTGAGCTTGGGCCGCCCAGCGGGGCGCTCTCGCAGTGACATTGCGCCGAGCGGGTGACAATGATTTATGGCAAAGAGATACGCGACAACGAACGCAAAAAGCCAGCAAATAATAAAAAATGCAGACGGAGAGTCAGAGAAATAGAGAGATGAGGTGCACAAGAAAGTGTGCTATTAAACTGAGTTTTGGCAAAACTAACTGTAAACTGTCACTACCTGAACAGTTAGTTCTGGCACACCTTTAAGACTGTTAAATTCTCTTTTTTTTTATGCCCGAAATGTCCTTGAAAATGCAACAACAACCATCAGCTCAGACGAAAGTGAAAACCTGCTGCGTGATTTTTCAATTTTGAATTTTTTGTCACTTGCAGTTTTCTCTGCACATGTCATGGCCACAAAGAATTTCCCGAAATATCATTAGCCATTAGGAAGTCACCTGGCCGAAGGCCGCACAATTCTCAGTGCTCAGTTCTCAGTTCTGAGGTTATGCAATAGTCATTTTGTACGGCCATAAAAATTAATATGCGTCCTTCGCAGTGGCAATTTGGTGCGCGTATCTCGGCAAATGCATCTTTCGGCCGCAGCATTTGACTTTGAACCGTTGCGGAGCCGTCGGCCTGCCCCTTGCCGGGCAGCGGACATGACTTTTGGCTTGACTTCGTCTTCGTCTTGGTCTTGGTCTCGAAACTGCATCCATTGTGTTTGAAGGTTACCTGTTTTTACAGTTGCTCTTCTTCTTCTACGTCTCTGTACATTTTTTTAGTTTTTCATTCTCGGCGCGAGGCACAGCCTGAAATTATTATTTATGAGTTCGCATTGTTGTCGCCGTTTTGAAAGTGATCTCAATCGCCTGGCCTGGATCGTATACATACATAGTTGGTTATCTCCAGCTATCCGCCGCAGTGCCCCGGCCCAAAAAACAGCCAAGATCCGCCCGTGAGCGTGTTGCATTTGTGTTTTTACTTTCAGTTGAAAACGAAATTTCATAATAAATCAAACCATTTGTATGCAGTTCAATGTGTCATATGCACATAAATCAATTGATGCTGTTTAGAATCCCATGTCGTTTGCATTGTGCAAAGGATTAAAGAGTCGGTTGAAAAAGAAACTGGTCTTGATAGTTCAAAAGTAATCTGAATTCATAGTTAAAAAGTTGAATTATATTATATCCAATAATATCAAACTATGCATCCAAAAAATACAAGAATAACTTATCTAAGCATTTTGTAGATAATTTTGAGATTTTCTTCGATCGATTACAAAGTCTATTATATTAAGATCGACATTTTGATATTTTAAATATAAAAAGGTTCTCTGCTGCTGGTACTTGAATTTAAGACAGAACATTAATAAATTAGTTTTTTAATTTATATTTATACTTTTATTTTAAAATTTAAATATTTTTTATTACAAAATACTTGAAGATATTAATGTAAAGATAAATTGCTAACCTTTATAACATTAAATTAATAGTTTTAGATAATAAATGATCATTAAATACCCCGTCAATATAAAAGATATTCTGTCAGAATGTTTTTTTTTTATAATTTTTACTCACCTAATTGTTTTGACATACAAAACTGGGCTTATCTTTTGTCCCTGTTTTTTCCTCCGTTTATTCGGGACTTCAATTACGACTCAATGAGAACTGTGCTGCATGTGTGTGCGGGTGAGTGTGTGTTGAGCTCGCAGTCATGCCATAAATCACATTCACTTCTAATATTTTCACAAACACATCACAATGGAGAAAATTTGTGATTTATCTGTGTGAAGAAGTCAATAACTCATAAAAAAAAATCCACATAAATCTCCGTTTGCTCTGCTCCGCAAGGCGCTGCGAGGGGCAACAGAACTTCGAGGGGCACCCGCCAACAACTGCTCTCAACTGTTCTGCAACTGCAACACAATTGTCTCAGTTGCAAGCGGCGGAAGCATGAGGGATTCGCAGGATGACATCGATCTGATGACGACATATGTTGCATAACATTTGCATATTGCAGCGGGGAACTGCGGGAGTTCCTCGGAGAAGCCGCGGGGCGATGCGCCGACGGTAGCTGCAAAAGTTGTCTAAACAATGACAAATATGAATATCAATATGGAAATATTCTGGAATTTTTTTTAAGCAATTAGCCACGCTCTACATTTGTGAACATTTTTGGGTTTTCTAGATGTGTATCTCGAAGTACGGCTAGTTGCAAATGTATCTGCTGACTGCGTTCGACGAATTTCAAACGCATACGCCGCACAAAACCTCATTGTTAAAACAGCACGAGCTGAAAAATAAAAGAAAAAACAACTAAAAAGAAAAAATTGAGTCAAGAAAAGTCCGCGCAAAAAGCAAGCGAAGGAACTGCGAAACGTTGTTCAAACGTTGGGCGGCAAATTTGCAAACTAAAAAGGAAAAAAAACACGACAACAACAACAGGCAAAGGCCAAGCGACGAGGTTTCATATGCGAACATAAGTATAAATACATATGTAGATGTCGACATATCTGCGGCTGTAGCTATATCTGTATCTGTATCTGTATCGCTATATGTATCTGTATCTAACTTACTAGCCATGAGCAAGTTGGGCAGTTGGCGGTTATTTTTTTTTTTGTGTGAGTTTCGCATACAAAAAACATGAAATAATTCGTTTTGTTGCCGTTGCTCTAAGCCAGAGTCGCGCCATTCGGACAGACGACACGAAAACTGTCGCTAACAAAACTCAAGCAGAAACAGCAAAAAAAAAAAATATACAAAAAAGAGGAAAAAAAGACAACAAACAATGTCACACATGTCAAAGTTGTCGCAGAATGACACAAATGCGGCTCTCGGATTGCTCACTAACCCACACCGGCACCGACCCTGGCCCCGGGACCCGAACCGAACCCGTACCACATAGCGTACTTGGACCTGAACCCACCGAGCTCCATCAGCCACGTCGTCATCATCAGCGCTTCAGCGTCTGCCTGGCAGAATCGTGTCAGCCCCAAAACACGAACCAGCTTCAAAAACTTGAAGCCCCAAAAACTCGCGATGCGCATTTCGTGGAAATTTCACAATTAAAAAATCTTAGGAAAGAGTTAACCGGAATATGAGAAATCGTGTCAACGTCAAGCTCAACCACCGCAACGAGTTCAGTTTGTGATCTGATTTTTCCATGCCAATCCCCAATCCCCTTCCCAAAACAAAATGGGCAAAAGATAAAGGGTACAAAAAAAAATTTGGCCATAAAAAATGCTTTTACTCTGTCACTTGATAACTGAATTGTTTTCTGATTTTTGCTCGAATAGCATTTGAAGGGGGTTTTGCAATGTGAACATTATGTTCTGAATGTTAAATTCACAGGAGGTTAGCATTAGGAAGTTTCAGAGATTAACCGGACATGGAATACTGATTTTACTTTTACAACTGACAATGGAGGTTGAGATATTCGATGAGTTGAAAATGACAGTCTCTTGCAAATACGTAGTTATCAAATTATAATTCTCTTCCTTATTGTTTACGATAAGTTACCTTTTTATGTTAATATAGAAACAAGCAAAGAATAGATAATCTTATTGTTATTTAACATACGTACTGCTCAAATATTTGTTAACTTATCGTTCTATTTATATCTGATCGACAATATCAATTTGTTAAATAAACCATCAATTTTTCTTCAATATAAATAATTATAAATATTCAGATTGATTTTACCTATTCTCACTAATATATTATTTTACATTCTAAATTTATAGTATTCGCTTTCTAAACATTCAAATATCTTATACCAGCAAATCGAGAAACCAACTGTATAATGATTTATAGCTGCATAATTTTAGAAAAGTTGTGTAATTTGGTTAAAGTGAGTATTGATGAATAGTTGATCTAATATTCTAGTTTATAGACAGTGTGAACTTCCAGCGTGAATTTCCATTTAGTTCGCTTCCTTTTTAAGTAGAAGCTATATTTAGATCAAATGGCGAACGCCATGTCAAGCATCATCAGAAGCGGCGACCATAACTCTTAGGTCCATGGCCGCCTAGGCCATTGCTTGGACCGGTGGGGGATGAGACATTCAGAGTAAGGGAGAAAGAAAGAGAAAGAGAGTGGCTATTGAACAGATAGTAAAGATGGTTGGGAACACACAAAAAAGTAGACTAAAGTGACGCGATTAACCTTTGGAAAGACTTTCCTAAAATCGAAACTTGCGGGTGAGATCCAGAAATCCGACACCAGTAATATTATCAATACAAATGCGCAGATACCTCGCATACACATATACACATGTGTGGTGCAGGGGCAGGGCATCACATACACACACACACACACACACACACACACACACACATACACATCCTCAGTGAAAAAGAAGCAGCAGCGCAGGGCAATGTCTACTTCGACGACGAACAAAAATTAAAGCCCATTAATCATTTTGACTTATTTCTTTCCTTTTTTCGTCTAAAATTAATCTTGATGCCAAGCGTTGCCAGGCAACGCGGCAGCCCGGGCCCAGTCCAACACTATAGAAAGAGAGAGACAGAAAGAGTGAGTGTGAGAAAGATGGGTTGAGTGCTTGTTGTTGTGCGGATTATAAGGGCAGCGCACTGACAAAAAAAAAAAAAAAAAAAAACAAAAACGAAAACAAAAATATGAAAGCCAAAAAGATGCGGATGCAAAAAGGCAGCCCAACCGGGAATCAACTTTGAGTTCGCAACCAAAATATTCAAGCAGCCCCCTTTTGCCCCAGCCCTCGCCGTGACGCAGCGTGCGCGTCCAGATTAGCGAGCCGCAGCGACGTCGACGACTCTTGGCCATTGTTTGGGCTCTCTGCAAATTCCCAAAAATAATTTAAAACAGATTAAACCGTTACGGCTGCCATTTGCACCACATTGCGTCCACACACACGCGCACGCCCCTTTCAGTTGAGAATAGGCAAAAACCGGATACAGGCTAGAGAGAACAAGGGTTCGGGGAGAGGGGGACGGGTCTGGCACACATGCCAGGGCAGTGACATTGCGGCCCCCGCAAATGAATTTGAGTTTGACCAAATGTCTTGCGAAACTGTCGCCCTGTCCTTTCGTTTTCGTCCTACCATCGTCCGCCCCCTTTTTGTGCATATGCTGCAAATTTGCCACTGTCTGGTGTGGGGGTTGGGGTGCTGCCGTCGAGTGTCCTGCGCAGTGTAACGGGAGGGGTGGAGGAGTGGTGCGCCGAGTGGCATACTTAAGGGCGCGTCAGCAGCAACGAGAGAGTGAAAACAACAGGGCGGCCATAAAACCGTTTAAATCAAACGGCTGAACAAATTGGTTTCCTTCGAGTCGAAAGCTTTATGCGCCAGACAAACGAAATGCGATTGCTGTGGGATGGCGGAGGTGGGGGCGAAGTGGTGCGGGGGTGACTTCGGCTTAGGGGTTGGCAAAAAGCCGTCTGGATGTGCCACTTCATGATGTGCTAAGGAGGTGTGCAGAATGCGAAATAAAATTTAAGAATTGTTGTTATTATCAAAATGAGTTTATTAATTCCACTCTAATGTTTTATTTACCATGCAGAAAAGGTGGCAACACATTTTATAGTTATAGAAAAAGTCTGTGAAAGAACTGTAAAAAGCTTCAAATTGAGCATTAATAAAAAAAAATAAAGTAAAAATAAAACTTGATTTTATAACAACAGCGAAATAAACAATTTCATGTTATACATTTGAAAATCACAAATATATTATTTTTTTAAATACTTATAATATTATTAATCATACTAATATATTTTCAAAGTAAGATTGAAGTTCAAGAAATAGTTTTGTAAATTTACAAGACCCAGTTGATAATCAGCTTTTTTGGTGTTACATGTACCCCAGTACCTGGTAAAAACAGTCTGTCCGTCAGGCTGCTGACGAAAGCGAAGCCCACAAAGCGCACAACTCTGATTTGCATGTAAATTGTCTGAGGAAGTGATAAACGATGGTCAGCGAACTGTGCGGACGCGGACTCTATAAGCTGGCGTCGTCTGCCATTTCTCTGAAAATCTAATAAAAGTTACGTACTGATGGCTAGAGACACACAAGCACACACATTCACACATATGACATGACAGAGAAGATGACAAATTGGCGGACAGGCTGACTGACACGCGCGACAGCGACAACAACAACTTCCAGACACTTCAAGCCGCAAGTGCACTGCAATTAGTCAAAGTGGCCCAAGAACAACAAAAACAGGTATCACCTATAGTCAAGACATTTTGGCTGTAAACCAATAAAAAAGTTGTAAAATTATGAGAAGCCATCGCGGCAATAAAAGTGTGATAAAATTTAGCTTCCAAGTAAAAACAAACGACGACGCCAATGTTGATGGGGAGGGCAGCTGAACAATGTTGCCGGTGGCACGTAGCTCAACGTTCAACGCTCCACGTGCGACGTGCGTCAACTTGCGGCAATTATGAAGTCCGTGGCCACAACGTGCGGCACTTGCAACGCCGCCGGCGCTCAAATCGAGCCAGAGCCCAGACACACAAAGAGACATTGGCACCCAAACGTCAGTTCAGTCCGAGAGACAGAACCAGGCCCAGAAATAAAATTCCCCCCTTACCCCGCATTCCGCATACCCGGCGCAGACCATTTGCGGCAGGTGTTGTGGCTGTTAGCGGGATCTCGGGTGCAGAAATGTAACCCGGCTGTCGTTTGAATCAATAAACTCTGATTAGACACCGACAAGGGCTGCGGCCAGCGTGGCCCACAGACTTATCGACCGCTGCAAATCGTCTGCCAATGCATCCGCAATAAAAAACAAAAGCCGTTTGCTCCTGCGCATTCCAACTAGATGGCTAGTCGGCCGCAATTATGCAATCGCCGATTGGCAACTGCAATTGGCCAAAAGTGTCGCCGCTGCGTCACGTTTCGATCCGTCGAGCCGTCGATTTGAAGGCGACCACTGTGCGTGGGGGTCAGGGAGCCGGACACTGGGCGGCACTACAAATCGCTGGCCAGCGTCCAGAGATTATCAATGCTAATAAGGCAATAAAATGGTCATATGCAGACACGACTGGTTGCGGCTATGGCTCAGTTCCACTCTTGGCTGCCTACTCAGAAACTCGTATCTTCAATCATCTAAATCATCTATGAAATGCAAAGATAACTAAATACTTGTTTGCTCTTATTTAGTTTGCGGTCGACAGTGCGTGAGCGAGAAAAATATAAAGCGGGGAAGGCGGGCAAAACAAGAAATGGCAAAAAATGTCAAGAATAAAAAATATTAGATAATTTTTGGATAATATATGAATTTGTTATAAAGTTAAATATGTACATAAATATTTTTTTTTTTTAACTTATAACCTTTACATTTACAAAGATGTTTTATGTATTTAATTTATAGTATATATGCATAAGATACAAATTATTTAGAATTAAATATTATATTTTCAGAAAACCTAACAATTGAAGAATATTCATATTTTTTACATAAAATACTAATTGATTTATTCCTTTTTATTAATAAAATTATTTTATTATGGTTATTATGGCTAATTTTTTCCTCTTCATATTCGAAAATTTCCCAACAAAAATTACACGTGACAGCATTTTACGTGAGCCAATAAAAATGCGATATTAAAATGAGCCACAATGATTTCGTAATCAATCAATTGACAAACGGTAAATTGTGCGTGAGTGAGATGACAATAAAACTGGGCTGCAAAACGTGCGAACGAGTGAGCAGGGGGCAGTGGACAATGGACAGTGGACAGTGGAGTGTTTCAGGTTGGGGCAGGCGCAACAGACATTTCATTCAAATGAGATATGCGATATTTTGGCTTGTCGCACTTGTCTTACCTGTTCCCTTTCTCTCTTCCCATCTTCCTCTCTCTGTTACTCTCTCTCTCTCTCTGCTGATCCGATTATTCGTATGTTTCGCTAGCAAGCGGCAATAAATCTTGTAATCATAATAATTTGTTTCAATGTTAATGCCTTCAAAATATCTGAAAACTCAATAAATAACAAAACTACATGTTCGTGTGTGCTGTTAATGTCATACCATGAGATACTTCATATATCATTCCGTTGCTGCTGCTGCTGCATTGGCCTGGCAAAACCTGATGCCTGCCCTCTGCCAGGTAGGTGACTTGTGCCTCGAATGTTGCCCGTTTTTTTCTTTTCATTTTTTTATTTTGTCTTTTTTGTTTTTTTTTTTGGATTTTTATTTTTTTTGTTTTCCGCTTCTTTGCAAAGCACCTTTTGTGACGCAACGTCCCAGAAATGCTGAGGCCCAAAACTGCAGCGCACCGAGGCATAGGGGCTGGGGATTGCGATTGGGGATTTACTTGACTGCAGAACAAATTAATCCAAAATCAGCAAGAGACAAGCAAGAAATGAAGCAAAAGACGACGACAACATGGGGCAGGGTCTGTGGAGAGAAGTTCGTCTGTGCGAAGGGTAGGCGAGGGGAGGGCCCGCTAAGATATTGTCGTCGTCGCCGTCGTCTTCGCTTTGAGGCGCGGCCTGAGGCAGATGAAGCTCAAGTGTGAGGCCGGATGACAACGCTTGAGGTTCGATATCGATATCGACTTGCCAGCAACACCCAATAACAACAGCGCCGACAAGCACACACATGTATCTACACACAAACACACACACACACACACATAGTATACGAGATGCATCCAATGCTGAATAACTCAATTAATTTCTGTCACCTGATTTATCACCTTTCGTGTATTTTCGGTGTACGCGTCGCAAACAACTTTTAATTTCAATTTTTATTTATTTGCATTTTTATGATCTCACTCTCAATAAGTGCACGGGGTATGCACAACTACACGAGTAGGTGGCCCATGCAGCCAATGCAATTGCAATTGAGACATTGCCAAGAACGTAGTGCGAACCCAACCGCATCCCCTGAGCCCCATCCCAAAACTCGTTTGCGGCCTGCGTCGCACTTGAAAATTAAAATGTTTTATCTCTCGGATATGCTGAGGAACATGTTATTAGCGCAGCCTCTTGTAATTTGCATAAAAAAGGAGAAACCAGCGTGCCTCGCGTTGGCCTGGCTATTAAAACATTCCGCTTAACACTTCCTGCGACAAGAGCCCAGCAGACGTTGCGAATCAATTGCACAATGGTTGGCCAACGCACAAATCTACACTTAAAATTCCCGACTTTGTGGCATTTGAGATAACCCAAGCTGAGGCGCACGATCTGGATAGTTTATCAGAGCTCCTAAGAGTTTTTCAAAATGAATTATTAGCCTCTGTTGTAAAATAACTTATATGAATTGAAATTTTGTTTTTGCTCTTAGGTATTATTCAGTTGTTGCAAATGATTAATATATTAGTAAGGAGATAATCCCATTAATATAAGTTCATCCCAGTCTTAGAGAGAATAAGGAAGATTTTATTTTGGTTAAATCTTTCGGTATCTTTTTTTTCTTCAAAACTATTAGAAAACAATTTATTTCGAATGCTGTTGCCAGTTTTGCTGAGGTTAGTTTTTATTTTTTGTACAAAATATTTCGTATTATTTTTCAACCAATTAACAAACATATTCTCAAATTGATCTGGCTCTGGATGTGAACCTAGTTTTTTTTACGTGGCCCACTGTGCGGCAATGAGGACCACGAATGCCAGTTTTTGTTATGCGGGGCCTTACGACATTTTCGGTGAGGTGAAACTAGTTTCTCAATTAAGCAGCGCAGACACAGAAGATTGGCTCACACACACACGTGTATCTATGTGCGTGTGTGTATGTGTGTAGTCATCAACGACGGACGCACTGCATCCGTCCAATTCGTCAAGGAACAGTTGCAGCACGCCCAGTTTGGGGCGTTGGACGTGCGATTGGCTGTGTTGCCGCAGCCGCAAACGCAAACGCAGATGTCGGATGTCTCGTAGAAAGCATATTTATGGCTGTGGCATGTTATGAATACACCCAAGAGACATCTTTCTTCTTCTCACTCGCGCGACGCCGCCGCAGTTGCAGTTGCAGCTTCAAGACGACAAGTTGGAAACAAGACAGCATTTTCCCTGCGACTGCAATTGGTAGAGATGGGGCGTACAGGGGGCGGGTGCATTGCACTGGGCGCCTGAAAATGAAAAGCAAATCTAAAAATAAGCAACAACAAAAACAATTTTCAAGGCAAGGCAAGCGCCCGAAAAATGAAAAACGAAAAAGGAAAAACATAAAAAAAATGCGTGCAACGTACGGGAAATTCTTGATCAAACATAAATCTTGGCACCAGAGCCATCCATCTATCTCGCTTGGCGCGTTCCGTTCAGCGCCAAAGTTGTTTTCTATGTTTCAGTACCCCCCGCCCTCCTTTTAAGCACCCCTCTGCCGTGCTTCTAGCTGGCAGCGTCTTGTGTTGTTTTTCTACAAATTTAATTTTCAAAAATAAAACATTTTTCTTCGTCTGGTTTTGGTTTTGGCCATTATCTATGTTGTTGAGGTTTTTAAATACAAAGCCAGGTGTGTGTTTATTTTGAAGCGAAAACCATAGGGTCTTAATTTAAATCCGAAGGGCTTCGAATCATTGGACATATTTTTCTCAACAATCTCTAATCAGAGTTGAAAATCTTATGTAAAAATAAAATAGAAGTCTTGTGGGTAGTTTCTAAAAATTATATTTAAATTCACTGATTTGTCTTTGATATTAGCTGAGGATTTGAATGATTTTTATATTTTTTAAACTTTTGCATCTTCTTTATTTTACTCAATATTAATACTCAATTAACATTATGCATATTATTTGTAAATTAAAATATCTCTTAGAATTTGTTTAAATCGCTGAAATGCATACTCAAGGCAACATAAAAAATCTAGTTGAGCTTTAAGGTCGAAATTAAGAACTCAAGTTCGTTTCATGTTTTGGCTCGTAATTAATAAATCATGTCAGCGTCGGGCGGGAGAGCGGGTTGAATTTAAATGTGTCAAATGCAAACACGCAGACCCCCAGCACCAGCACCAGCTCCAGTTCCGACTCTCAACAGGCGGGCAGGAGCCCAAAGCCTGGCCAGGAAATGTCAGGAACGAAGTTAACCGAACACGAAAACAAAACGCAGCCAAAAAGAAGGCATTTTCATGTTTAGCGGCAACTGAAGGCATTCCAAAACAGTCAGATGAAGGTTGGGGGTAAGGGTTAGGTAGCTCGAATTGCCATTTTGGAGGGGGTGTGGCTTGGCGCCGCCTCGCACGCACCTCGCCCAAAAAAAAAAACAAAAAGGAAAAAATCGCAGCTGACGCCGAAAGTTTTAATAAATTAAATTAAAGCTGCGTGAAAATTGCCTTCTACATACCTGAGTAAATAATGTGCTGAAAGTATATGAATATGTATGCATAGATACACACAACACGCACACGCACAAACAAACACACACACTGGCGAAAATAAAAAGAAACAGGCCGTGTGCGAAGGAGATGGGAAATATGTGCGAGTATTTGGCAAAGGAAATGATAAATGGCGTGGTAATATAAAAAATGGGGAAAAACAGCGGGCGGCAGCTAAAAAAAAATAAAACAAAAAACAAAAGAAAAACACAAAACAACAACCAAAACAAACAAACGAGTCGCTTGCTGTGCAGACAACAACAACAACAACGAAATTAAAAAAGAAAACCAAAGTTGATTTTTCCAACTTTTCTGGTCAGCACAGAAAAAATAAAAAAATAAATAAAAAAAAAAAACAAAACGAATAACAACAAAAAATGGGTGCCGCATTCGAAATGAAAATGGTGGAAAAAAAGCGCAGAGAACAGAATTTTCTACTTGGAAACATTTTCGGCTGGTTATTTGCTACGTTGTCTATTGCCACGGCCAGAAAGTGTCTGCTTCATGCCTTTCTTCTGTATGTTAGCGGGTTTTTGTGTTACGCAATGCCCGAACCCCAAGCCCCAAGCCCAAGCCCAAACCCTTGAAAGCCAAAAACAAACACACCCAGTGACCCTAATTTTGGTCCTCAGAGAAATGTCGTTGCCGTTGGGCCCACACTCTTTTGTTTTAATTTCATTTATGGCTTCCGTTTGCCCACTTTTCCGAGTTTCCCCTTGACTTATTTCTTTTGCTCCTGGCGCCCGAGTCCTTGCCACAAAGAGTCCAGGCCCTTTTGTGTGATTTTCGGCATTTATTCAAATGCGTCAAAAGTTAAGAACTCTATTAATTTCATTAAGAACATTTGCGTTTTAGATTAAAGGCAGGTGTTGTGAGGCAAATGAATATATTATTATTATTTTTTCTTTTTTGATTATATATTTATTTTATTTTCTTTATTAATCTTCTGACAGACTAGGTAAATAATGTCCTTGAAATGCCACAGATACTGTAAATTATATTATAATTCAGCATCAACATACACACATACAAACTAAATATTAATTGATATTTAATTTTTTTAAATAACTTTTTTGTTACAAAAATTCCTATAAAATCCTTAACATAGAAAACGATTTGCAGCGCACAAATTTAGTTTGTTCTTTTTTTTTTGGCAACTTAAAATGAAATCTTTGATATAGATAAGGAATGGACCCAGTGACATCTAGAATTAATTGCAAAAAATATACATGGTATATTGCCAATTATCTGTACGCTCTTCTAGCGCAGCAGGGCAAATGAAAGTCGCGTCCTGCGCCGCGCTTCAACTCCGTGCTCGACTCCGGCCAAGTCATCAGACAAGCGACGCAAGTCTAATAAATAAGCAGAGCCAGCCAGCCTGGTTGGTTTGTTGTTTAGAGGCGCCTCTGAATCAGATATATATGTTCGACATTGGGCCACATCCTCGGGGCTGACTTATCTGACCCGTTTTATCGGAGCGAATGCGAATGTGCAACGCATGAATGAATAAATGCCAAATGGAACTTGCTGGCGCTGGGTATCGACAGGACTCAAACTGCTTTGCCTTGGTCCTTAGCTCCTTGCAATTGTTGTTGTTGTTGATGTTGTTGTTATGGTTGCTGTTGACGAGCGTTCGTCTGGCACATTTAAATTGCCTGCCGCTCTCTTTGCCCCGCCGCTGATAAGACTCGCCGCATTTTCTGATAAGGCCAAGGCTTTGCCAGCGAGGACACCACACAGCACATGCTTCCTGCCAATGCCGAGGGGCAAGCAGCCGACGTGCAACTGCCACGCGTTTCGCATAGTTTTGCATTTGGGAAACTAGTCGAGCGACCCACACAGCGCCCTTTGGCTTTGGCCCCCGCTCGAGAAGTATGTCTGCGATATCTCATTTTTATAATTAAAACACTTGGCAGGACATGTGCTGCATGGCAGCATTCCACCAAGCATACCAGCAGTGCGCCCAACCATCGATTGCCCTAACCCGTGTCGCCTCTCTCCCTCTCTCGCACTCTCCCTCTCTCCTTCTCCGCCTGGCCGGGGGCTGAGGGTGATGTTATCAGCTGCAATGCAAGGTTCGGGCTCCGCGCTGCTGTCGCAATGCTAACCCGCAGCCGTATCCTGGCCAACAATCTAACCAACTGACTTCAGGGTAGTTGAACTGCTGCGAATACAGTGAATACAGCCAACGAATCGTTTGCCCTGAAATAAGACAAAAATTGTGTGTTCTTTGACTCAAGTGAATAAAATTTTCAAATATTTAATTTTATAATTTTTTTTTACCTAATTTATTATATTTTTAACTCCAGAAAAAACGATTAAACACAAGTATTTTTCAGCCTGTGCCATTTTTATGAGTTAATTAATAAATTGTTTTAACTTTATTTAAATTAGTATTATTTGTGGTATAAATAAATTAAATTAGTTTCTCTTTTATTGCAGGTAAGTGCTGGCAAAACTATCTGCAATTAATGAAATATTGAGAACTCGGTGAGTTAGACCATAAAATTGGCTAAAACAATGCCGTACAATTCATTTGGGCTTAGATTTCGAAAGCAACCAAAAACGTTTTTAAAGTTTAAGCCAAAAAAGTGAACTATACAGGCCATAAAAAAGTGCAGACCGTCAAAAAGTTGGCGCACAATTTATGAGTGCAGTTAACGGGTAAGTTTGAGACCCGTGGCTGGCAGGGCACAAGTCCAAGTCGAAGCCCCTACGGCGACTACGGCCGAGTTTATTAATTTAAAAAGGAAATTCTCATTTAGTCACCTTTTGATTTAAGTCCGTAACTAGTCGCTGTCCGGGCCAGACGCTTCGCTGCTAGGATCCTAAGGGTTGCACCCCGAGGGGTGAAATAGGCAGTGAAAAACGGGAAAAAGCCAAAGGACAAACTGTATTTGTTAGCTTGGTTAGTAGGTTGCACAGTTGGTCGAATGCCCGTTAGGGGCACTGAAATGGAAACGAAAGACACTGACTTTTAGTAAATGTGATGTACATATAAAAGGTACTGGCACAGTGAGGCAAGACATTTTTCGATAGCTGTTAGTTTAAATTTATACAAGTAAATTTTAATAGAAAAGTTGTTTGTGTTCAGTGTGAATAAGAATTATTTTTCTTAAATATTCATAAATACCAAATTTTAAACGATAATCAATACTTTGAATTTCTATTTCAACAAAACAGAAATGGAAGAAAATAGCATGCTTTAAATTTGCATTTGCTGCGTTTTCTGCCCACTGTGCCTGTGGTAGGCTCTGTAAATAGTCACATGCTCGTATATTGTATTCGTATTGTTCATTTGTTTCTCATTTTGGTGGCCCTTTCTTTTACCGTTGCGTTGAAATGCATTCGTTTATCGCCACAGAGCGAGCAGGGTCGGTGGGCGGGAGGCGTGGAGGTGCGGAGGGGCAGTCTGCTCTCGGGCAGCTTTTGTATTTGGTCATGGTGAGTTCATTCAAACTCATTCACTCACTCGCGCACTTTGCAGGCATCGTTTAAATATGCAAAAGTTCGCGCTGCCGTTGCACTGAGTGCAGCAAAAACAAAAACCACTCGCCAGACCGCGCCACCTCCTCGCAACAACCGCCCCCAGCCATGCATGCCCCAGGCTGACTGTGGGTACGGAGAGGGGGGTAGGTGGGCTGACAATGGCGACGGGGGCGTTGCACTGCGTCGCTGTCTGCGCAGCGCAGTCATCGCAACAGGGCTTGGGGTATGGTGTTAGGGGGCTGCCTCCGAGTGGAGGGTGGCTTTTTTGCCTGCGGTGGTTGCACCCCCGCAGATTGCATGCAAATTGGTTAAAGTGTGAATTTATGTGAGAAATATTGTTTGGTCTTGTTTGGCGCGTATATATCGACAAACACACACACACTAACACCCAAGCGCGCATTCACACTCACACTCGGCTGAACACTCAAAGGCTCGACAAAATGATTTAGGTCCGTATGCAAATTGTTGCCGACTTTGACTGACATTTGCCGCGTTCGCATTTGAATGGCAATTGAAGCACTTTTTTCTCCCACCCAGTATTTATTTATTTTTTTTTTGTGGATAGTTCGGTCTATTGGGGCAGTTTATATGTTATAATTATTTGTGGCATGCAACTTTTGCATATGCAATTTGGCTGCTGCACATAAATCTTGCACACATTTAATGCACTTTCACATTTATTCGCATTATTTTCATATTCATGCACACATTCATATTCAGATTCAGATTCGCACTCAGCTGCGGGCGCCGGCGTTGCGCTCAGTGAGCCCGGTCGCAATAAACACTCAATTAACGATTTCAAAATTAATTTTTCATAAATTCGTGTGCATTTCCTCATATGCTGCGTATTTTTAACCTGACCCCGCCACGCATTTTGCGACCAAATTAACAGAAATAAAATGAAATAAATGGCAATGGAAATTCAGATCGCGGGTCAGGAGGAGGAGGAGAAGGCGGAGAAGTGTTTGCAGCGTCTGTCCCCGCCCAGCCGGGTCCCAACGTCCCCTCCGTTGACTGTGCCTGGGCACACGGAAAATGCGTTTAATTTATAGCCCTGTCCCGCATTCTCCTGGTTCTCGCTGTGGCTCTGATTCTGATTCTGCATCAGCATCTGCAACTGCATCTACTTCTGTTTTTATTTTTTCCCCATTTTTTTCATCCTTTTGTGAGAGTGCGTGTCCGAAACATCGACAGTCCGTGTCCATATACCTTAGCAACTGGCGCCAATGCAAATTCACTTCACTCTATAGTTAAAACACGCATTTTGGATGGACTTATAGAGGGACAAATAGAGAAAGAGATAGCTCGGATATTCAAAACATAGAATTTGCTCAATCAAAGAATCAGATACATATACTCTAACCAAAGAAATCAAACTACTACAAAAAAAATTGTTTTATTAAGATCTAAAAAAAAATTCTTTTGATAGGATTATTATTTAACATATATAACATATATTGAGAATTTTACATTTTCTTTTATAATATTGTTCTTAAAATTATAATACATTTTTATTGATTATATGTAAGACTAAAAAACCTGATAAAGTTAAATAATTTTTGGCTCGTTTAATACTCCAAGAAAAAAGTATACAATTTTATATTGAAATTAGCTTATAAGCAATTAAATTACAATTTATTATTTTTAAAATGTTGTCCCGGCTTACTTCAAATTAAAATTATTATAAATGAATATTAAATTATGCAAGTTGTTTTTGAAAAATATCCAATTCCTGGAGAATTATTAGTTTAACTAAAATATTATATTATTTTTACTTAATAATACTCCTATAACAAATTCATATATAATATTGATTTAGTTCAAATTTTTCTAAAATATCTTATATTACTTCACTGAGCAGATATTCTACGCCAAATCATATTTATGCTCCTTTCAATGATATCTCAATCAACACTTCCTTAGCATCCCAATATTAAATTAAGTTATTTGTGTAGCATCGATTTTGGTAAACGACATAAATGTATCCACACACACACACACACGGTACACACACTCGCACAGATGGTTACCATAAACATTTCAACACTTAACGGCCAACTTGAACTTCACGAAAAATATATATTTTCCATTCACAGGCCCAGACACGATTCGAAGTCAGGTCCCTGCTCGGGCGCCACAAATTAAAAATGCAACACAAATTGTATTTGGCACCTGTGTAATGCCCCTCCAACATCCTCCCCTCCCTACACAAGCGAAGCCAGCGGAAGTTGCTACCCGCACACACACGAATGAAAAGGTGTTGATAAATGAGGCAAGACAGGAGGCAACGGCTTTGGTGTTGTTGCTGTTGTTGGTGTTGGTGTTGGTGTTGGCCACGTTGAGCTTGGACTTTGGCTGCCGCTCACAATTGAATTAGGCAGTCAAAATATGCAAAGCTCGCTGGGATCAACAAAAGACTTTGCAAAACGGGGTGGTTGCCGCTGATTTCACTCTGCCACAAGACATGCAAGTTGCCTCCAGTTGGCTGGCGTGTTGCCGGCTGCATTTTTAATTAGCACATGGCAACACTTTAACTCTAACAGGTGTTAAATAGTTAAGCCCAACGCTCGCAACACGCAATTCCACATGTAATTGTAATTGCATTGAAAATTTTGCTAAGGGTTGGCAACCCTATTGACAAACTGCTGCGTTTGTCAAACTGACCACTCCGATGGGAATTCTAAAAAAATATATCGCAACGACAGAAACTAGCAATGAAATTTGAATAAATTCTAATTTATCGATTGAAATATACCCTGCAACAAATATAATTCGCAGCAGTGTTTCAAACAAATTCTAGGGTATATTGGTGAATTTTAAATATTCACTTTAAACTTTTTTAATATATTTTATTTATTGTTATTATTTACAAAAATATAAAGCAATAAATTATGAACATTTGGCTGAATTTAATTGAAAGTTTGATAGCATCTGATAAACATTTACTTATTGTTTCTGGATGGTTTCACACAAGCACAATCATGCCCTATCTATCATCTCAAGTACTGGGTATACCAACAACAAGAACAACATTCGCGCGTATATTCAGCAATTTTCCACTTGAAGTTGCAACAGCCGCCGCCGTCGCAATTGTTTAAAAAAAAAGCAAAGCAAAAGCTCAGCGGTAAAACAGAAATGCGAAATATAAAAACAACAACAATGCAATAACAACAACAACAACAGGGAGAGCAACATCAGCAATGCAGCCACCGTCTGTGGCACGGAATTCGAATTCCCGCTGCTGGGGCACCAACAGCAGCCGCAGCAGCGACGCGTCGCTGCTCTCGTGTTGACACAGCGAATGCGGACGCTTGGCCTGGGGGTTAAGTGGCACACACACTCACCCACACACACAGACATCCACCCACAGCAGAAGCGGCAGCTGCTGCCATTGTTGTTGTTGTTGCTGCCCCCAGCCGCATGCCCCTTGACACACCTCCACAGACACTCGCTGGCCATTGCCATGCGCATAATAAATAATTGCAACGGCGGCAAACATTTCGCGTTGCACTTTCTGCAACCAAAGCGAAAAACAGCAATATCAACAACAACAACAACAATAACAAGAGCGTCGGGTCCTGGTCCCGTGGCAAACAGAATGAAGAGATTTTTATCGGCGATTCTCACTGATTTCATGGCAAATAAATCGCTCATTTTCGCTTAATTGGAAAATTATGGCTTTTTGGCCACAAACAAACGAGTGAAAGACAGAGAGAGAGAGAGAGAGAGAATGGAGGAGAGGGACCCTAGATATATATACATATGCACACATATACACATATATATAAATATATACATACATAAATGCATTTGCATATGCATTTGTATCTGAATGAACTTTGTATCTGTTGCTACTTTTAGATGCAAATGTTGCACACATTTTAATTTCATTTCGAACATTTCTAAAAATATTTACAATGTTGCTAATTTATGCCATAACAATGTATAATTATTGTTGATATTTTTCAAGAATTTGAATATAAACAAGCCACAAGATAAAACTAAAAGCTTGTTCAAAGTATAAATTATATAGCAATCAAATTTAAAATAAATGAAAAATAATAGTTGAATTTTAAATCAAAGAGCTTTATTCTTTTCTTTTTAAAATGCAATAAAGCTTAAACTCATCATTTGTTTTGATAGTATTTTTAGTTTTATAAATTTTAATGCGATCGCCTTAGAACAGAAGCTATATCCAAATTTTAACAAATTTTATAAGCTAAAGCACTTACTTTATATATTGTTGTCTTTTTTGGGCCAACTTTTCACAACTATTTTTTAAGGAGATTTAAAACATGTTACCAAAAATCAATAAAATTAAAATATTAGTTTTTCAATACTTAAAAATTGTACAGTATAACAAAATGAATAAGCCATATATACATATATATATATTTTTTTTCTTCAACTTTTTTCTCGCTCATTCTATTTATGTATGGGAAAAGTTCCAATTTAACATGGTGTCGTCTCAGCGATGATTTATGAGCAAACCAAAAAGCTGAAACACTCCGACACAGCCCGTCGTCTCTCGCACTCTTCTTCCCCCTACCACTCTTATGTGGTCTCTCTCTCTCTCTCTCTCTCTCTTTCTCTCGTGTGTGTGTGTGTTCTCTGCTTTGCCTTGTTGAGGGCATCGCCGTTTGCTTCTCATTTTCCACCACCGCCGTTGCCGTTGCTGTTGCTGCAGCCGTTGCCATTGTCTGCTCTGCTCTGCTCTGCCCTGCTCCCTCCTACCCCGCCGCTCACCTAGTCGCATCTGTTGGACGCTATCGCCGGGCGGCGGCACTAAGCGTTCGTATCATGGCCGCCAGCCTTATCGCCGCCAGCAACCCCGTCGCAGGGGCAAATGGCCGCCTCGCCACGTGTTGTTGCCTCTCCGTCAAGGATTCGAATTTGGATTTGGGTTTTCTTCTGGGATCGCAGTATCACATTTCAATATCGCTGATTGCGTGTGTCAGAGTCCTGCCTCAAGTGACTGCCAGCTGGTTGATCACAGGCCCAAGGCCTCTGTAATATTCCCAGCTCCCAGTCGAATATCCACATACGTAATATCATAAAAATGAAGTTAACCTTTAAACAAGTTGAGTTGCACCTCGGCCCAAGGGGCCAAAAGAGCGAGAGAGATGGCCTGAGTCCTGTGTATCCTTCGTCTGTGTAATGTCCGCATTGCCTGTTCCTATATATATGTGTGTGTGTGTGTGTGTGTGTGTGTGTGTGTGTGTGTGTGTGTGTGCATGTGCGACTATGATTAATTACTTTTGCATACATTTACATACAAATTTGTTGCCACATTGTCTGCCTCGGGCGCTGTCCGTTACCCCCAGCACCCTGCCTCTTGTCCCTTGCTCTGCCAATCTTTGGGGTAATTTTTTACACATGCTACCCCGCGGGGTGGGTTGGCCATCCTGCCAGCAGGGTTAATTTTATATGAAATTTTTCATTTTGTGCAACCAGAACGGAAGGAACTTGATTTGACAAAAGTTTTTTCTGGCCTCTCGTCGTTGTTGTTGTTGAATTTGTTGTTTCTGATTTTCATGCGCCGGCTCTGTTAATTGCATTTAAATATTTTATAAAATTTGCGTAAAACCCAAATGAGTGCGAATGGACTTGAACGCTGGCGTGATAATTGGTTATATGGCAACTTGTATGAAGTGGGCGTCGGTTTTTGGGTGTACACAAATAAAAAGTCAAGTGTCAAAGTGCGAATCGAACGGTAATATGCACCGTATGTCTTTTAAAAAATCGAGCAAACAACTCCTTAAATCAGCTAGCTGCATTAATTGTATTAAATTAGTGAATTTATATAAATTAATTTAAAACTAATTTTGTAATATACATTTTTAAATAATAATGAAGACTATTTGATTGAAAATAAGTTTTAATTTCTGATAGTATTTTACTTATTTAAATTCTTTAATTTTAGTTGCCCTGAAATTGTAATTTACAACAATCAAGTGTTTCATAAGTCTCAAGGCTTCATAAATTATTTTAAACATGTTTCAACCTGTTTTATATTTAATTATGTTACACATTCACATTTAATATTTGCACATTTCCCTCACTAAATTCAATTCCTTGCAGTTGTTGCTGCTGCAGCACAAACTCAAAATATGATTCATATTGCAGTCAACATATGTACATATATACCCCCATATATCAGCTATATATCACACTATGTACTGACAGGCGAAGGGCCTAGAAAGGAAATGCAGGCAACGCAAAAGCGGAAAAACTAATTTCTGTAATTATAAACTCATATAAATGGTTACATCAAAAATCTCTGTTTTTGCTGCCTTTAAATTAACACGATTTTTCCACTTTGCCACCCTGGGGCGCTGGACTCCTGTGCACAGGATACACAGGACACACGTGTCGCTGAGAAGGGTTCAGGTTCAGTTCCAAGGTCTACACTGTCTGTGCAAGCGAGCGCTACGAGAAGGGGTAATGGAAGGGGGAGGGGTGGGCTCACGTTCATGACTGTGGCTAGTCCTTGCAACTGCTCGTAACTTCTGTGCAGCAGTTTCCAGCTCCAGTTTGTCTCCAGCTCCGCTGTTGTTGTTGCTGTTTTATATAATAAATGAGCTTGGTGGGTTAAAGGCGTATTTCTGTCTAGTAAATTAGCAAAATACACGCAGAGGCGACACACACACACACACACATACACACACACACACACACACACACACACACACACACACACACACACACACAGGCAGGATGCCACACACACATCCCCCCCTGGAGCGTTGAGTCTCTAATGGGCTGCCGTGTTCTGATTGAGTACAGCAAATTGGGAGCAGAGCAGCTTGAAGCATGCCACACTCACTCACAATCCTTTCAACCCTTACATAACTGCAGCACACACACACACACTCACACACATAGGTATACTTTATATGTATATGTTGGGGGTTCCCAGTTGTCGGCTTGTTAAGTTTAAATAATGCTTTTTGCCATTTCCTCTATGCCAAGGTCATTCAAAATTCAAACCAAGTGCGCTCACATTTACATGCACATTTCAACGCACACACACACCCACAGACAGATTCGTTGTTGTTGCTGCTGCCCCCGAGTTCAACTGTGGCATATTTTGAAAGTCTGTCAGACAATGTCTGCAAATTTCTGGCGCGTCATAAGTTGAAGTTAAATGAACTAACTTCATTCAGCAGTTTCAACTGAAGTCCAATTCCAACACCTACACACATACACACAAATACACCCACACACTCACAGACAGGGCGACATTTGCACAGATGTCGCACATGCAATTTATGGCAATTCCAAGTCTCAATTGGAACCGTGTAGAAATTGAAAATGGTCGAGCCGAGTGCAGCCTATAAATAAATTTAAAGATTATTTCGAATGCTATACAAGCTGCTAGTTTAAGTTAAAATTCTGTACCTAAAAACGTTATATATATATACTATTATTTGTTTGTGATCTAAAATATTGTATATTAAATTGCTTTGTCTCACATAAAATAATAAATCAAAGTTTGTTTTTGGCAGACATTTTCCTGAAATAATGTAGCAAATTTTTAACAATAAAAAGATATAGTTATTAAAATATTTATATATTTAAGTATACATAAATATTTTAATATTTTTATATATTAAGTATTATTAAAATATTTATATATTTAAGTACAATTCTTAAAAAGCTGCTTTTAAATTAGGTTTGTAGTTTATTCAACTTTAAACAATAAATACGTTAAGCGGCTTCAATACTTAAAGCCTCATTAAAAATCCTATACATGGATCATCAGTAAGCATATATTAAATATTGTATAGTATAGAAAAGAATTTATTGTTCGATTATTGTAAATTTTTATAAATAAGAAAGTATGTGCTATCGAATATCGATTTGTTTACGTTTTTGCATATTTCTACATTAATTAACAGGTTACCCAGTTACCTTGATAAATAAAGGTCACTTGACAATTGCCCTTCAATGGAAATGCTAAAAAGTATGCAAGCCCTCTGAATGCATAAATCAAGATGGTCACACTGTGATTGCGCATCCGTCAGCTGTTTTCAGGCTGGGCCAGCCGCATAACGGCAATCACTCACGCACTTATTCGCTAAATTTGCCGCCATTGTCTTTAACGTCGACTTATGAATTTAGATTAGATGCGCGTCGAGATAATTCGAGTCCGTTGCAAGTGTCAAGTTCGTTGCTGGCCCGAACACACGGCACTTGTGAATGTCCATTGTGAACATTGTTGGCCATGTAAAGCAATCACTTACAGTTACAGTCCGCAGTTCGAGCCGACAAACAGCGTTTAGCCAATATCTTTGTTCCGCGGTTGCTGGCCACAAGCAAAGCTTTTCATCTCGGCCGCTGCGTATGGAACGCTAATTCTTATCGTGATCACACGCCCCGGCCAGATTCATGGCTCGCAGCTCATAGTCACATCATGTCCGACAAGCTAGAAAAAATTGAAGTCAAGTTTGACGTGTGATGTGTGTTGTTGTTGCGCTAGGTTTGGCTAAGCGGGCGAACTTGGGGGCACAACAACAAAAGCTGCCCGACACATCGTTCATTTTAATTTAGACAATAACTCAGTTTGGCAGCCAGAGGCGAACCAACAAAAGATATAGACATACATATATGTATTTTTTGTGTTTTTGCAAAAAAATGACAAAAATAATTACCCCGCTGCAAAGAGAACCCGAAAGAGGTTAATTTAAATTTCAAGTCACACAAGTCACAGCTAAAAAGTACACGATGTGCTGCGTCTGTCGCTGCCCCTCCCCTTAAAACGCCCACAGACATTTGCCAGATAGTGTCACAAAAATGACTTACAGGTAGCTCCGTGTCGGGGCAAACATCTTTCGGCTTCTCGCCTGCAATTCATCAAAATGCAAATCTCGTTGGTCAACTCTTTGGACTCCGACATCCAGCTATAGCTTTAGCTATAGCTAAATCAAGTAACCGGCTCGTGATGCGTAGCACTTGGCTGCCACTCCACTCCGATTGCCCCTGCCTCCCCTCTTTATTCCACAACATTGTCACTGGCTCTGCCTCTGCTGTTCATGATGATGATGATTATTGTTTATTAAGTGTCGGCGCGACCATAAAATTAAAGGGAAGTTCATTTTTATTGCCTTACATTTTGTGCTGGTTTCTGTTTTCATTGTCTCACTTACTTGTGTTTTCTTGTTGTTGTTTCTTTTTTTTTAAGTTTATCTCTGATGTCTCTGTGTGGTCCCTCTACAACAGCTTACAAGCACGAACTCATGTATTTTGTTCGTTTTCGCAACTAGGAAATTATTCGCTTGCATGCTGATATGTTTAAATGATATGAGACTTTCGGCATTTGTTTGATTATAGTTTTGGTAAATATTTAAAATTAAATATGACAAATGTCAAACTTTATTGTGAAATTCATTTGCTTGCATTGTTTCAAATTTGTACAAAAACTTTTTAAATTTAATTTTAGATTGGTTTTATAAACCAGGGAAATCACAATTTAATTTGTATAGCTTTACAGGGTGTTCCGTGTTGGCTGCTGCTAACTCCGTGCATGTCAACTCAAACATTTTCAAAGTATTTTCCCAAAAAGGACATTTTGTGTATTTACAGTTAGTTTGGTATCATAAACACCCTGTTTCAAAGGGACTTTTCATTGATTGAAGCGACTCCAGCGGGCATTTCCCGAACTACATAATATTATCCTTTATCAACTGTGCACTTATGTCGCTCAAAAATATCCTTGCAAGCTTTTTAGCTGTGACACACACCCACCTGGAAAAACACAAGTCAAAAAAAGTTTGTGCAGGATATTACCAAAAAGCTTTAAGTACACGCCAGCGGAGGCCAGAACGCCATCTAGCGGCCAGTCGCATCACCACACCAGCGGCTCTCAAACTGTGCGCACATATCGCAATGCGCCGAACCCGAATTGAAACGAATAAAAACAAAAATTAAACGAAAAAATTCGCTATTTTTAAACGCTGCAAAAAAATGAAATAAAAACAAATTACTTGAGGGCTGCGACTGCGCATGCAAATTGCGGCTGATGAGCGCGTTGGCCGCGTTGTGCATAAATCAAAAGCGAACTCGGCGAGGGGCCACCCAGAAGTTGGAGTGCCAATTAATTAAGTATTTTGGGCACAGAGCTCGAGTTAACCGTCCAAAAACTATTTTCGCCTTTAATTTTACGACGCTGCGCCGCAAAATGCTTGCAGCTTTTTACGGGTTTTTTACGACTCTGTCTCCCATAAATTCGCCCAGGGGGCCAACGCAAACGACAAAAATATTTATGGATGTTTTGCCGTTGGGCGTGAGCTGCTTCAAAATCTATCAACGCCCATCGAACACAGCCCGGCGCGAATCCATCAGACCAGTAGACTCCCAGAGCCCGTCGCTCAATTACGCAGCAGAAGGCAAATATTTTCGCGAATTCAGTCATCACAACATTGTGTCGAATATGCATATAAATTTGGCAACTGTTACGCCTAGGTGGCCCCCATCCGCTGCCCGCGAACAGACCACATCCCCGCCAGGCATTCCAAGGGTATATATTCGTATTCGCCGTATACTTGCCCTGGAGCATGTCCGAAGCCAAGCGCGTCTTGTTTTCTAATGGGCACCCGTCCATGATCGCACTGGAATCACTTTCTTTTTCGGCTATGCACAGCAAAAAGTAGGTCTTATAGCAATATGTTCTCGATTAAGATCTGGCGATTAGGTTGAAAATAAATATTGCAAGTTAAGTTTAAGGAAATTGATAGGGCATTTCAAAATTTTTTTAAGAAAATATTTTATTAAGATATTATATAAATTAAACAAAATTAAAATTGGAATTCATATAATAACTAAATATGTATTGCAAATAATTCGCCTTTATAAATCGTGATTCCTTTTATTTCCTTTTACAAATTAAATATCCTTTTCCTTTTGTGCCCTGCAAAAACTTGGCCAATAAACAACAGCAATTCAAAGACCAAAGACCCGTTGTTTAATTGTGCAATTATTTCGATATCCATTTAAAGTCCCCCTCCAAGTAAAAGCGAACCAAAAATGCTTCCTACGAGCTGCTGACATTTTCCCACCTTTAATGTCAGCGCCCAGTTTCGCATATGGGTGCCCAGCCACACGACCCGGCGGCTCATGGCCCAAACGAAGCCAATGCTGCTGTGCCGCAGTACCGCTGCCAATGCCAATATCCGACTGGGCCTGTCAGGTTCGCTGCTGCTGTCATATCCTTTTGTGGCAGAGGCAGCCGCGCTTATTCGCTGGTGGAAATTTGAGCGGGCTTCTCATTCATTTGCGCCAAATGTCATTATTGTTGCTCGTTTGTTGTTCTTGTTGTTGTTGTCTGTGACTCTGTGGCTGCTGCTGCTGCTGCTGCAGGCGGCATCTTTCGCCACTTTGCCGCTTGTTGCAGCCACTGAGTTGGGGTCTTTTGTAAGACTCCCTCGTTAAACAGATTATTTTCACACCCGTCTTGGCGGCTGCTCCTCCTGCTGCCAATTTGGCCAGGCCTCGCGCTCCACAGGCGTTAATAATGCGATTTCAATGCAATCGCTGGCCAAATTCAAAGGTCTCCTTTTCTTTTACTTCTGCCTCTGCCTCTGCACTGCCCGAAAGTGCGAGGTCCCGCACCGAGCAATATGAAAGCGACAGCCGCGGCAGAGCGCGGCGCACGAGTGACACATGTATGCACTCGGTTTAGACACAGGACGCGAACCCGCGTCCTAACAATGGCCCCGGGCTGCCAGCGCAATCATTGCCATCGCTTTTGGGCGCTGTTAATTGCAAATGATCGTGAATGGCTTGCCCCGAATGAGATCTGCAAAATAGCTGTTTATAGCTGAGAAACATAAATATATTTTCAAAAGCTTAACCCAAGAAGTTCTTATTGAAAAGTTTATTATAATTCCTTATTTTTTACTATTTCGTGTTAAGAATTTGTTTTCAACATTTTGTTACCTTAAATTTCCCCTATTTCCATTTAAGAGTATCGTCAACTGCATTGTAAAAATTTAGCATGAGCACAAGTTTTCAGAGTTCGCCTGCTGAGTGTGGAAAGGTAGAGGTTATCAATTTAAATTAATTTCTTTAAACTTGTGAAAACTACACATATTTTTTACAATTATTAAATTAAAAACATTTTTTTTTAAAACTATTTCAAATATTGTTAGATTCCTAATTCAGGACATATAACCTAACATAATAAAAGATTTAAAGATATAAAGAAATTAAGATAACAGTTTGCATATTTTCGCATAAAACTTATATACAAACACACAGCTGCACAGTTGCCGCGAACTGCCGCTAGAGGGTGTTTCGGCGTATTTGGTGCGGACGCATGATTTTTGGTTCGGTTCTTTGTTAGGGAAATTTTAGTTGAACCAATAAATAGTAAAGCATTTTCCAATTGGACTCTTTTCAGCTGAATTTTTGGATTACCGACACGCAAATTGGATTAGCAGCTGTTTGAGCGGAATTTATGGATTACGCCGTAGTTGCCCAACACAAATTCAGAAAAGGTAGGCAAATTGATCGAAATTGCAATCGGGATAATTCGGGTTAACTGCAGCGGGGCGAGGTTGCAACACATGTTTAACCCAACACGAGTGCTTAACCACTTGCCAGCAGCCAACGGCTATTGGCATGCCGAGCGGCCTATTAATCCTAAGTGCTTCCTGTGATTTTATGCAAATTGAACATATCGCCGGGCAGCAGAGTCGGGCCCCGTTCCGGGCAACGTGCAGCGGGCAGCGGGCAACGGGCAACGGGCCGCGCATTCAATGTACAAATGACAGTTGACTGTGACATAAAACAGCGGCTTAAAGCGCTGCCTGGCCAAAAGAAGACGTTAAGAGTTGTTGCCGTTGCATGCCAGCTGCAATAACAACAACAACAACAACAACAACAAGAACAACAACACGACAATTTTCCGTCGACAAAAGACATTTTCATTTATTCATTGATAATGTTTTAAGCCCTTAAACAACAGCGTTGCGAACGTGAACGACAACGACAAAGCGCGGCCAAAAGGCAATGAGAAGCGAAAAACATGCGACAAAACAACATAATTTAAATTTTGCGCATGCATCAGCCGCGGCAACGGCAACGGTGCAACATGTTGCTGCAACACGCCAACCATATCCCGAGCCGCCTCGTAATCCGGTAGCCAACGCTGCGTTTCCATTCGATTTGCCTTTGAATGAAAATGAAATTATCGCATTATTATAACTATGAGCCCAGCGTCCGAGCCTGCCCCCTGGGCAATAGTGAAGTGGGCGGTGCAGTGCGTGGGGACGGGGGAGGCAGTGGCACAGATGCAGATGCAGATGCAGCAGCCGACAAACCTTGTTAGCCTGGCCAAAGCTCACTTTCGTACTGGCCATTGGGTACTTAGAACCGCCTGCTGCAGCCTGGGCATATTTAACAATAAAATGAATTGTTAATTCTGTTGCACTTTTTCCGCATGTTGTTGTTCCTTTAGTTGTTGTAGTTGTCTGGCCCGGCCGGTTAGCTGCTGGATGTGAACGTGGATGCTCTGCCCGAGCAGTTGTAATGCGCAAGTGCCTTTATCTGTGGCACAATCGCGCGCTCAGCTGCAAGGCACTGAGAAACATTGCGCACAGTGGTTGACATCACCAAAAATGTGAAAAAATGACGAATAAAAAAAATGTTAAATGTCTTACATCTATTATTATTTTAAAGTATTAATAATACAACTTAAAAAATAATTTTTTTTTTAAATTTAAAAATTATATACATTTTATTTTTTACTTCGAGTTACATAAAAAATTATGAACTATTCAACTCTTAATTCATTTATTTTATATAGAAAAGCATTCTCAAAAACGTACAAAAAGTTATTAACTAGCAGATCAACAACATTGGTAAAAACTAAATATGAAATAATTTCTTCCAATAATATCAACAACTATTTATATAACATAAATTCACATATTATTAGCCTATATACGTTTTGAACCCATAATTATGACTTTTCTGCCACTGTGCACAACTGCAAACATTGTCTGGGCCACTTATGGCGGTCTGTTCAAGCAAAATGCCGAACTTGTTTTTGGCCAAAAAACGAATGGCCAGAACAATTGTTAACGCGTTCGCTAACTCGGCGAGTTGTCCATTCACAATGCCCGTCTGGGACAGGGAGTTGGGCCTGTGACTGTGGCTGTGACTGAAACTGAGACTGGGACTGGGCCAGAATCTGTTGTGGCCACATTAACGCAGGCCTAACGCTGGCCTCTGGGCCGCTTGTCCGTCCGGGGCTGCTGGCGGTGCGCAAATGTCTTGTTCCATAGAATTTGAAACGGAAACATTGAACACTTTGTTTTGGTTCTTGTTTCACATTTTCCTTTTTTTGCTGCTGCTGTTAAAGTTGTGGCTGTTGTTGTTGTTGTTGTTGTTGTTGTTGTTGTTATTGTTGTCGGCCGTTTTGCTTGAGCTTCGCGTTTGTAAGCGCGCGCATGCGTAGCACTCGCATTTAGCCAGTCACGCAACGCAGCTTGGCATTGGGATTGGATTTGGTTTTGGGTTTGGGTTTGGGCTTAAGACTGAGACTGGAACTCGGACTGTGCCCAGTAGTGGGCATTGGCGCTTATCCAGTCCGGACTTTAGTCAAAATTAACAAGGCTCAAAACACAGTTTCGAGTGCATGCAAATTCGTTGTCAAAATAAAACACAGAGCCCGAAACCGAATCGCTGCCACAACCACAACGAGAACCACATCCATAGCCACAGTCTCGGCCAGAGGCGGCTCAAGTCCAGTTAAGCGATAAATGAGTTACTGACGTCTGTGCATGTGCATGTCCAGACGCGGTCCGAACGCGATGCCCAACAATAAAAAGCCGCAGGGCAGGCGCAGGCAGGTGCAGGTGCAGTTCTCTCTCTGTCTCTCCTTCTCTCTGCTGCTCTGCAGGTTGCACTGCAGCATTTCAACAGCCTTCAATATCATTTCAAGACATTCTCATATGTAAATTTATGCATTCTCCATCGTCTGGCGGGGGTGGGGACTGCAAAAGATGAAATATGCGTTGGGCTGCATAAATCTACTAATTGATCAGCGGCTAACATGATTTTTATCTTTTGAGAACTTAATTATTTTCTGTTCGCCTTGTAGCAAAGTGCGACTGTCGACTTCCAATTGGAATCGATACGTGCCCCAACCCAACTGACAGGAACAACGCACCAGAGCCCCGAGGCACGATGCGATGGAATGCGAAGGTTGTTCGACTGTTTGGCTTATCCCACTTTGCCAACTCGATTCAGCCAGATATAAAATAGAGAGTCTATAACTAATTGATGTTGTACAAGACGCACACAAATGGCAAAACAAATATTGATTTCATACATTTCCCAAGTCCAAATTAAATTTCCTAAAATTAACATCTTTAGCTGAAAAACACTTTAAATTTAATCGATATTTTGTGTGTTGTGAGTGTTCTTAATCAATATTTTTACATTAAATATCCACAAACATATAAATAATGAAATTAAAGAATTAAAGGTAGTGATTTTATTATTTTATTGATTTATTATTTAATTTCATACATATTAAAACAAAAAACTAAAAAATCTGAATTCTAAAATTGATTTATTAGTAAAATCTATTGTCACAATAAATTTCTCACAGTGTTGCAAAAAAATTGGGCCCCACGTGATTATTCAAATTGACACTATAAGTGTTTGGCAAAAAATCATTAACTCCAAAAGGGTCAGACGTGCAAATAGCCAAAGTCGTTTAATTCTTGGCCATATATATCTGTGTGTGTGTGTGTGGTTGTGTGTGTGTTGTTGTGCCGATTGCCTTTGACGATCGAAAGTTGTGTGTGGCGCCGTTTTTGTAGACAACAGAAAATTTATGTTAATGTAATTGAACTAAAAATAGACGCATTTCCAAATTATTATTCGAATCAGGAACAGTACATTTTTGTTTTGTCAAAATATACTCAAGTTTGGCAATGACATCAAATATTTGAGAAAAATAAATGCAAATTCAAAAATTAAAAATTTTGAATTAGATTTTAAATTGTTTTTGAACAAACGGAGTTCATACTTCTTATCCCGAGGCACCGGCAAATTGTTTACTTTTCCAGTGCAAAAGAGGGAGAAAAAGAGTGCGCTCTTACTTCCAGTGAGAGCAGCAAGGCAAACAAACAAATTTGGCGGGAAGCCATGCGGCTGTTGAGAGCGAGCGAGATGGCAGCCATGCAAAGAGCGCATGGAACGGTAAAACAGGATAAGAGCATCGCTGTGCGCTCTCTTTGCTGCACATCGCACGCTCTTCGGCCTGCGCAGCTGTTATGTCTCTCTCGCTCTCGCGCTCTTCGGGGTTGCTGCCATGTGCTTTGCCGTGGCCATCACTGCAGTAAGTATCTTGAAGATACGTATTTCGATGGTGGATGATGACGAGCATTTAGCATTCGCCACTCAAAGTCTTCGCATGGCAGGCGGCAGCCCGTTGCCAGGCCGACGACGCTCTTCAATGGCTGAAGTGGCGCACAAAGTGCCGACGGCAAATGATGGCCGCTGTTCCTTGTTCTCTTTCCACGCGTTTCTATTGTTGTTCTTACTATGATGTGTGAGTGCCTGATGTCTATGTGTGTGTGAGTGTGTGAGTGTGTGAGTGTGTGGCTTATGAGTTGATCAATGCAAATTGACGTGCTATGTGGAAGCGGCCATTACTCATTTCTCCCTTTTTAAACAATAGACAAAGCTGCTAAACAGCCCAGCCGAGATTTTAAGAAAAACAAAAACAAACTGAGCCTGCCCATGTCCTTGAATTAGTCAGCATAATGCTTAATATTTTACACCTTTAAATATATTTTTATAATTCAAAATCAATATTAAATTTTCATGCTACTACCGACGGCGTTTTAAAAAAATTTTTGAATTATGTAAATTATTTTAGTAATTGTCTATATGAACAGATATGCAAACAATATATATTTTATTAAATATTTTGAAAGTATATGAAAAACGAACCTTGAGCATTTATATTAAAGTTCTTTAAGAAATGTGAATAAAATATAAAAATCGGGCAGCTTATTTCTGTAGGTATTGAATACTTATAAAATGAAAGCGAAGTATAAAGTATTTTTACTTCAGTAAATAATTTAAAAATGCTTTGCAAATTTTAAATTTATATTATAAGGTAACAAAATCAATATTATAAGGTAATATTCTATTAATGTTATACAAATTATTATATAATGATATAATCGATGCTTGCAACTTGTTTCCCCATTCGGTTTCACTTAATGTTAGCGTATCTATAAGATTGTTATATTTTATTGACTGAATTTTGTAATCAGCACTTTGCAGTTGTCTTCAAATTGTTGTTGTTGTCTTTCAACTTGATGTCGAATCGATATTTGTTTTTATTTCCCATACAGCTTATGGCTTTCCCCTATTAAATACACTTTTCATGTGCTCATCTACTGTACTTTTTTCACTCTTCTTCTTATTCTTCGTTTGTTTGCGTTGGTTTTTCTTGTGCTTTTAGTTTCTTTCTTTTTTATTTTTGTTTTTGGAGGAATTGGCACTTAAGTTACTCAAGTGGAAAAAAGTTTTTGTTTTTCGTTTACTCGATATAACTACATATACATGTGTATATATTTATATATACACATATAGAACAACACGCACACACACACACACACACACCACACAGATACAAACATCATGCCACATTCTGTTCAAGTTTTGCTGGGGTTCTGGACGAAGGGGGCAGCTGCTGGGATGAACGGGGCCGGGCCTGTCAGCTGGATTTCTTCATGGGGGAATTCTTGGATCTCTGTGCGTTATTTCTGTTATTTTCGATGCTTTTTTTTTGTATTTTTGTTATTTCGTTTTCGTTGCTTTCAGTTTGACTGCTGCCCGCACCACTTTTGTCGCTGTTTTGTTTTTCCGATTCAATTGAAGGCTGACAGCCGCAAAATTTTCATTATGAAATTGGATCGTTGTCAATTTATTGAAGGACGCGGGACGCGACCGTCTCACTGTCCAGTTTAACTGGGCTCTTTAATGTTCATTAGACGCAGACAGAGGCAGCCTCTAAATTGCTGACACCTGTTGTACATTTTTTCCGCCTTTTTTTGTGTGTGCCTCTTTTTACCTGCCTCTTTGGATTTTCACAATTTACATTTGCCGCTACAAATCGCTGCTTACCTTGTCGCTGGGCGGCATTCGCTGAAAGTAAAGTGAAAACCAGCGGAGAGATTCCTCGACGTTGCAGCCGAGTGCGCGCCTCAGTGGCCACCCAGCTCCAAGAGCGTCCCCCCACCCCCTCCCCACACACAGTTCCACTTACCGCAGTTCATAAATTAAAGTCAAAGCCGCCGCCTCCGATTCAGACTCAGACTAACATTTCGTCTCCAGCTCCGCTCCCGCTCCAAGCTCCACTTGCCGCTGCCGTTTGCTAGTGATGTGATAATTGCGGCTTGGCTTATTTTGTTCGCCATTTAATTGTTGTAATTTGTGCGTTTGCTGCGGCTGCGGCTGCTGCTGCTGCTACTGCTATTATTTTGTTTTCTTGTGTTTTTATTTTGTGCTGTTTTCCCTTTTCATTTTCAGGCCAATTTATTCGAGTTTTCGCCTCGAGTTTAGCGAAATTGTTCAACAAATTCTCGCTGGCACGCATTGCTGCATGCAGATACTTAGATAAACACAGAAACACACACACACACATGCTTAGCTACAGATACGAATACCCTTTTGGCCATTGTTGTTGGCCGCTGGCTGGTGGCAATTGCAATGAATGTTGTTACTTTAGCCTCACTTGCACCTTTACGCTTCGTGGTTTGTGTCTAAGCTTTGACGTGCACTTCCTTTTCATGTTTACGGAAGCGTGACACAAATAAAAGCCGGCAAAAAATACACAAAAACAAAATATATACATATGTATGTACAATAAGCCAAACACATACAGCAACAATGGAATAGGCCACCTAGGAAACAAAAAAATATGTGCAAATTGTGTATTAAAGACCAAGGCAAATTATGAAATTCCAAAACTAAAGTTGAAATTGTACAATGTGTTGTGACTTTAGCTAATTAGTTGATTTATAGACTTTGCCATGAATAACGCAAATAATTTAATATAAAAGAAAGTCAAAAGATTATTGCATCTATTAGATACTAGTCATATTAGCTTATTCTTTTGAAACTTCTTCACTGCTATAACTGTTTATATTTTATACATAACAAAATCCCACTAATTACAATTCTCGAGCATATTCACACGACGAACTTTCATTGACATTTCCTGTGCCTACCAAAAACCGCACTTGCCCCTTCACCAGGCCTGGAAGTTAGGGCCAAGGCATAATCATCAAAACAAAATGCTTTGGTAGTATATACACACACGCACACAAACACACACACGCACACACACAAGCACAGAAACACAGCCAAAAACAAAGCTTAAACCTAAAGACAACATTAAACAAAAATACAAATAAAAGTAAAACATATATGAAAAACAAAAACGAAATCGCGTACAATTCTCGTGTGCTAAATTCCCTAACAAAGGTTCCAAGAAAAAAAAAACATGTATACATATAAATATATAATATATATGTATTTGTTACCGAGAACATTTAAAGAACCTCGGAGACCGCAAAGAACTTTGACATTTTCCTTTTTGTGATCAACGTCTCCACAGCCGCTGCCTCTTTTCCCGCCCTCTCCCCTCCCTTTGTTCTGTCATTTTGCTGAACGTTTTCATGTTTTTGAGCGCAGAACTTTTTGGGATTATTTTTGTGCGACTTTTCGGGCATGTGAAGCCAAAGCTAAAGCTAAAGCTGAAGCTGAAGCAGATACCCCGAAGTTGAAGCCCAAGTTGAGGTTGACTTTTTGACTCTTTCGTAGAATAACATGGACTTTTGTTTCATCTTTTATTCTGGTTTGGCGGTTGCTGTTGCTAGCTGCGGAGCTGTCACCTCCGGGTTTGCATGTCACCAGCTGAAGACCCCAAAAAACTGGTCATTGTTTTTCTTGGCCATTTGCCCCCGCCTACCCCCCTTTAACAGCTGCCATAATCATCGCGCTAACAACGCTGACCTTTGTAGGGTACGTGCATGTGTGTGTGTGTCGCGCCTACTTCACTTGCAGGACATTGAAGCCCTTGACGTTAGCTCCTTATGCCTGCATTTGTATTTGATTGTGTCCCCAGCGAGGCGCTCGGCAATAAATCAAAGTCGCCAAACTACAGCAAAGTGTCGGATGTCGGAGTTTTGCAAATTACTTGGAAGTGTGCCCCATGGCCATCGTCATTGCCCCGCTTCGGCCCCTGGGAATCTTCCAACTCTCTCTCTCTCTCTCTCTCTTTCTCACACACACACCAACACACACATATAAATACAAATACACTAATACTTGCCAGTACGCTAAGCTAAGTGGATCAACATATGTGGGCGTTGCTGCCTAGTTGAGATGGGTGCGTGAGCAGCCAAAATTCAAAAATTCTAAATTCAAACTCTTCAAAAGAGAAATATAAAAGGATTTTTAAAGAAATTATTAGAAATATTTCTTATTTTATTTTAAAATTTAATATTTCATTAAAAACTGTTGAAAGAATTTGGAAAATATTTTTCTTAAATTTATATATTATATATTAGGTTTGTAAGAAGTTAAACAAATTGGAATTTTTAAAAAAATTCATGCATATATATATTTATATTAATTCGCATTTTTAATACGTTTTATTTTTCATATATTATTCAAGGATATTTTCCTTAACGGTATTCGAGTTCAATCACAAGAATTGCGAATTACTGATATGTGTTATATATAATGAATAAACCATATATATGTATATATATATATATATATATATATATATACATACACATATATATATATATATATATATATATATATGATTGAACTCGAATATATATATATATAGTGAGTAGTTCGTAATAAATGGTAATTATTGTTACAAAGTTCATTTGCACTTATCCATATTGAATTTTTATTAATTTATTTCTTACAATTTCCTTAATGTATTTTCTTTGCTTTGTTTTCTTTCATTTTAAATGTGCGTATGAAAAAAAGTTGTAATAATCTTATATATGTATTGATATCGAGGCAGGGTCACCATCCGGAAAATTAAGCTAATCAGTCGCTCGGCTGGCGATTATTGGGTAGGCGCCTCCAGTAACAGAGCTAACAATGAACCAACGATAAATAAATAAATCAAATAAATCAACAAAAGCAAAAAAATATCAGAACGAAAACTTGCGTCGTAGCCAAGTGATTTGGATAAGTTAAAAGCTGGAGCGCGGGTTGGTTTTGGGCAGGGGGTTGGGTTGGGGCTACAAGTGCCCGGCAAATATTTGACATTTCTCCAACGGCCATAAATCAGTCAGCGAGCGTGACATGATTTCTGTGCGCCTTTGTGCTCATAATTAGAAAATTAGTTGGAAACCGAAGCGGCTCAAAATTGCAGAGCTGAAGTTGTTTTTGGGGCTCGCCTTGAAGTGGGCTCGGAGTGAAGCCAAGTGGAGCTGGGATCGTTGCTAAGTGCTAAGTAGCTTGAGCAGCCAGCTGACGGAGGAACCTGCAGCTGGAGCTGACTGACAACGCCGGCGGCAGCGTCAGAGGCGGAGGCGGAGACGGAGGCGAGGGTGGTGGCAGCCACTTTGACAGACTATTATGCGGGAAAAGGTTTCTTTCACTTTCATGGGGGCTCCGTCGGTGAGGGACGCTGCCAACTGCAAAGATGTTCGGCGCTCGCTGCGGAACTGTCATTTCCGTTTTACTTGTAAAATGAACATGGAAGTATTTGAGGCAGCCGACAAAGTGGCGTACACGCGGACAGACCAAACCAGACCAGAGCGGAGCAGACCTGGCAGGAGCAGCAGCTGACGCTGACTTGTTATATACTAAACTGCTGCCTGAGACTGCGACCGAGACTGAGACAGGCAAACGGAAGGATGAACCAAACAGGCAGACGGACAGACAGACAGACAGACAGACAGGCAGAGAGACAAACAGACAGACATACACACAAAGGGGCGGGCGAACTGAGGAACTGGAACTGAAACTGAGAATGGGACGGACAGCATTGCGTTTAACGTATTTCGCAAAAGTTTCGGTTTCGTGTGTTTTCGCAGCTCGTCTAAAGGAAATTGCCAGCTGAAGGATGAGGAATGTCGGTTGAGAGAGGGGAGGGGGCTTTAAGGGGCGGCAACGCAGCCAAGCATTGCACGCTGCTCTCCCGGCTGAAGGTAACAACGCAAGAAAATGCCAGGCAGCAAGACAGGCAGAACTGACGTAAAAAGATTTCTGTTGTGCTGCTCCGGGGGATTGGGATGGGGGCTGGCAACCCGGCAAATCAGCCAGCAGTCCGGGTAGCTGCTTTCACTCCCTCGCTGTTGGGGGTGGCTCTGTCTACGGCTCCGGCTCCGGCTGCACCCCCCTTTGGTAATCATCATGAAGTGTTTGCGCATTTTCAAAATAATAAATGTATCTTTAAACGTTACGCTGGATTCGACGCTTTGTTTATTTACTACCTGGCGAAGGTTGTGCAAACGAATCGAAATGAAATGAAAATGAATTCAAATGAAGTGAACTGAGCATTTGATACAAGACGTGCTTCCATGCCCCCATGGATAGTGCAAAACTAGCAAACGAATTTGGAAATGCCAAATTGTTTTAAAATTTAACATTTTTTTAAAAAAAGAAGACATAAGATGCCAAATAATTGTATATACAAAATCAGCATGGTTTTTAAATAAATAATTTATATCAAATCATACTTTTTTATAAAAATTTTTCAAATTGCATGTATTAAAAATCACACATTATTTTTTTTAACTTATTTGGAAAAATAATTTGCTTCACTTACAATTAAAAATACAATGCCAAATCAATTTTAAAAAAACACATTCGTGCCAGCATAAAAACTCTAAGCTTATTAATACTCAATCGTTTGCTGAACTTTTGCATTCACTTAAGTTTTTACATGCTATGCAGAAAACACAATATTTTCACTCCAATTTGATATACTTAAGGACCCGCATATTTGACGCAGATTTCCGATTCAGTCGCAAAACCCACAAAAAAAAAGCCACAATCAATTCAGTTCCATGAATTAAGTTCTTTAAAAACTTATCATAAAAATTTAAATAAAAAATAAAATTAAATTATAAACAGTGCAAACAAAGGCAACAAACACTTCAAATTTGTTGATTTATTTTAGAGAATATTTAATTTATTATTAACTTTTCTTATTTTCAGTTTTTATAACTTTAAGTTTTTATAACTTTAAGAAATGGCTTTTAAATTGATTTCAAGTCATTTTAAATTGGCAATTTAATTTGTAAGCGTCGGCAATACTTTAATTATGTGTCGCATTTAAGGCTTTTGCATCCTGAGTTACATTCTTTGGTCTGCATTTGACACATATCCGAAAAGCTGAAGTTTTCTACTTGCCATGCAGAATTTTGCATTCTGCTTTTCTAAAATAAAATAAAATAAAAGCAGCAGCAACAACTATTAAAATTGGTAAATTTTAATGAAAAATCTAGCAGCATGCAAAAGCCACTTCAAAAGCCTGGTAGACGTGGCAAGCCTCTCTTCTCCCCCTCCACCCGCTTCCCAAGCCAGGCCCCCTGCTTGCAGGCAGCGCCGATGACATGAATGCTGACAACGTGTCTTAGTTTGCACAAAACGAGCTCGAGAGATGCACACACACACACATAAACATACACACACTTAGACAAAGTCGGTGTCAGTGGCAGTCCAGGACATGGATACGAAGCACGGACACGGATGCTGCCATAAGCGCACACACATTGAAGTTTCAAGGCAGCGGGCGCCAGTTGTTGACTCCTCTTCACAGTGTGTGTGTGTATGTGTGTGTGTGTCGACACTTTTGCCAGGCATGTCATGTAACAGGAATTTTAATTTAATTACGCTTGCCAGAGGCTGCCAAAAAGGCAACGAGCAGCAGCTTCGAAATTGAGCCGCCCACTCCCACCAGATTGGGGCCAAGAAATCGGTATGCACATTAATAGATTAGCCGGGTACGCAGCTAGCTGATAAGAAATCAATAAAAATCAGCCAGGCATAAATCATGCGCCCATTTGCGCGCTGTCTGGCGATGCTTATCACGCTGTAGTCACCTCAAGCGCAGTTCCCAACCATTCCCCCGCCCTCGCTCTTTGCCTGTACGCCTGGCAAGTGCAAATTCAATATTCATAATTTGAGTTGAAGGAATTTTGCCCAAAGGCGTCGCGACGACACAAAAATCAATAAGCAAAATTCTTGTTAAGGCTCGAAAAACTTTGAACAGGTAATTTCGTGGCGCCTTTTATTTGCCATTCGCCGCTTTGTCATATCAATAGACTTGCTCCTGACTGGTCCTAGCCCGCCACCCCCCGCTCCCTTCCTGACGGCTGCCTTTTCTCTTGTTCTGATTCTCTGGCACAAGGCCGCAATGAGTTCGTGCCAAAAAATAATTTTCGACTCGCAGACGCGCGGCGACTTTGCTGCACTTATTGTTGTTATCAACGCCTGAAATATGGCATTTTAATTTTATTAGCTGCCTTGCCAGCACACACACACACACACACACACACACACACACACACACACACACAAACACAACCAAGCACACACACACACACACAGCCAACGCAATGCGCTGCGATGATGGCAAAAGCGTTGACAATGCTGGGCACAAACTTGGCACAGTGGCACTCTATGTCAACTTTTGGCTTCAAATATATGGTATTTGTATTTCTGATAATTGGTTGTTTTGGTGTTTCAAACATTATAACTAGCATTAGGCCAGGTATCTTAATAGTAAATTAAATAGCATATTTAACTTTGAATTTATACCAAAAAAGTTTTTACAAGGTATGCAAAAAAATTTAAAACTGGCTTTTTCATTGTCCTCAAATTAATTTAGTTTTTCAATTGGCGTGTAAAAAAAATAAAAATATATTTTTTAGCACAAAAAGTATATAAAGTATTTGTCATGGAAAAAAAACCATTTTTATATTAAATAATTGTAAAAAGCCAATTTTATATGAATTAATTATTTTGTCTTTGCGATAAATATCAATAAGCTAAATTAAATATGCATAAAGTGTATAATTATAAGAATATCTTACAAATTATTCCTGTATAAAAAACTAGAAAGAAATATAATAGAATCTGCATATATAAGTATAAGTACCCACATTTAGCATCAGCTTATTGGCTCCCATTGTACGTGAGTTTTGTATATTGTTGTTTGCGGATTGTTCTTGCAACAGCCTGTGGCTGTGGCCCGCCAGCTGAGAGTCGCTGTGGCAACTGCGCATGCTGCGCACTGTGTACGGCGGAGTTAAGAGAATATTCTTTATGGGCGCCTATCGAAGAGCCATCAAGTAACAGATTAGCGTCTCAAATTAAGTCGTTTGCTGGGGCCCAGGCCAAAACTTATTGCCACATTAAGTTGCGTTATTATGTTGCAGCTCTCAGCTGGCCCCCGAAAAAGGCGCTCTTAAGCCAGCCGCATCTGGCCAATAATTTATGCCTTATTCTGCTCTTCCAGTGCCAAAAACTGGCCCCGGCTCACGCTTTGCTTGCCGTTTGTCATTTGGACGCGCGTTTGCCAGCCATTTGTTAAGTATTTCGGTTGAGCGTTTTTCGCTTGTGGAGCGTTTTTCTGGCCGTTGGCTCCTCTGGCGGAGGCCACCAGACGCGGAGGCGGCTAGTTGGCAAATTGGCGGCGCTGCGTACGGGGCACTCGCACAGTTTCAAGCGCAATTCTCGTGCGTAATAAACAACAAACAAGCGAAACAGGAAATTTCCCAGTGCTTTGTGTCATGGCAATCATCTCTGGCCACATTTTGCCGCCGGCAAAACTGCGCTGAGCCATTAAAAAAAAGAAAGTAAAGAATTCTCCCGTGGTGTGTGTGTGTGTGTGTGTGAATTGTGATTGTTGTTGCGTGGGTGTCGCCTTGCGATCGCGGTGATGAGCTGGCGCCGATGCTGAAGCTGCCACAGCAACAGCCACCGCGAGGCCACAGGAAGCGATCATGTGCCCCATAACGCAAATGAAATTGTTGTGCACAATCATTTTAGAAAAAAGAAAACTGCGCCTCCGAACCAAGCGGAAAAAGTTTCACACATAACAAGCACACAAGATTCGTCCACTAATTTCGGTTTCAGCTCCGACAGCTGAAAGGCAGCTAAATTCGAGGCGACACATTCCGAGATAAATTCAGGTGAATAACTGATAAACTGTATTCAGTTTGATTTTCTGCAAATTCTGTAAACTTATTTTCGTGATGTCCACATCGTGTTTTGTTTCGACTTCATTAAAGTTGGCCAACTTTGAACTTTAGAGTTCTTTGTGCTGCTGCAGCAGCTGCTCACCATATAGATTTTGAACTACTTTACAACTTTTGCGCACTTGGCCAACTCTGAAAGCCAATGACAAACTGTCGAAATATTTTTTGCTGCCCTCTTGACAAAATATAAATCCTGGCAAAAGACTTGTATTTTCAGCTGTGGATTTGGTCGAGTGTATTGTCAAAACTTTGTTGATGTTTGAGAGTAATGAAATATCAGAAAATACAATTTTTAAAATATTCAACTACTTTGAGAAAAGCTGGTTGTGGTATTGTATGTATATTTATATATTTATTCCAAGTCTCACTTCAGTAACAAAGATGTCTTTATAAATTATGTAAATAACATAATGATCTTTGTTATACTTATATAAAATATATATATAATTTATTCTTTTTTATATATTTATATCGGAGCTCTAGGAAAATTTGCCATCCGATCATCCACTCAGCTCGCGGGTTAAGATCATTTTTATGTGGTTAGTCATAATGACTAGCCCGCAGTTTTGCAATGTTCGGATTCCAGAATGGCATCTGGATTCTGTTAAATTTGTCGCGTTTCATTTTTACCTGCCCGTGCCCACAAAGATATGTTCCGTTGCTGTTACGGTCGCCTGGCGCCCCGCATGTCACAAAATTTAATGCATTTCATTGCCGCAAGGAAACAACAACAAGAACAACAATAAAATGTGTAACGCATGAGATGAAAAGCAGCGCAGGACAAAAAACACAAAAACAAGCATTGAAAATCAAAAAAAAAAAAAGAAGAAGCAGAAGTAAAAATAAAAATAACAAAAAGGAAGCAGCAGCAACGCAAAAATTTTAAACATGGCGCGAACATAATGTCCTGTGTCCTTGCCAATCCCGCCGTTCCCGTCCTGTCTGTCCATGACTTCGTTTCGTTTGCAGCTTTTTTTTTGCTGCGTTGCTTTGCGAATTTCCCTTCTGCTGTTGTTGTGAAAATCGAACATTGATTTATGGCGTGTGTGTGGCGAGAAAAAAGTGTGGCCCCTGGCAGCGATGGTCAGGTAGAGGAGGGGGGTGAAGGGGGAGGCAAAGGTTCTACACAGCCGCGGGCCGAGCCTGATGACGATGATGCTGATGAGCTGGAATTGTTTTTGATATGTTGCGCACATATGCAGGTCGCAGATACCCTACCCTAACCCCGCACTTTCAGTTGCGATTATTATTTGTGACACACGCACACACACACACACACACGCACACCAAAGGATGCAACCACCGCCTGTGTCGTCCCTCATTTTGCATTCAATGGCAATGCATTCGAAACAACAACAGATAGTGGGGAGAATGTAAAAAATTGTAAATGCAATTGGTAGGGCATAAATTTAAAAAGCGCGTGTCACATGTCGATTCTCGATTGTTCGCAAATTAATATATAAAATACGCGCTGCGAACTGCGAACTGCGAAAATTGCGGCTGCTGTTTTGCGGTTTTATGGCATTGTTCGATTTCTTTTGGGGTTTTAGTTCGAACGCGAAATATCGAGCGTCGTTTTGTACCTGGTTTATACGGATCTGTCCCGAAATGAGTTTGATAAGCACCATTTAATAACAATTTAATTCAATTAAAAAGTGCTTGGATTCGTGATTTATGCGCGAAAAGTGAAAGAGCAGACTTCAGAAAAACGCGTACGAAAGTTAAAAATTGTTTTGGCATAGGGCTTACGACCCAGTTTCATATTGCAGCTTATTGATTTTAAAAAGTTAAAAAAAATTAAACAAACAGATTTGGTTTTTATTTCCAAAATCATAACATTACCTGAAATAAATATGAATATGAAAAAGTTTTACAAGTTTTATTAGGAAAAGAGATAATATTAGCCAGATCCTAAGAGTTAGCTTAAACTAGTTAAATTTTCAAAAAGATCTATGATTAAAGAAATTTTTGCTTAACAAGCTTTTAATAGAAGCGAACTTTATACTTATTTTAATTAGATATTTAAAAAAATACTAATCTAAAAATATACATACTCTACATACAAATAGCAAATTCATAGATCATTAAATTTGTAAGATTTTTCTGATATAAAACTGAACCAACATTAAAATTGTTGTATGTGGTTTTTGAATACTTTTTGTTTTTTAAAAAAATTATTGTTTTTTTTCAAACAGATTTGCATGTATTAACTTACAAAAAAAAAAACAGAATTTTCAAATTTTCGAACATTTATAAGTTCGTAGTATGCTTTCTACTATGTTGAAATGTACTAAGCTTCTTGCAACTATTTATTGCATATGACAAGCGTTTACAGCTGCGGCAGAGCTGGGCAAACAGTTCAATTAGAAACCTCTGGTTAGGCTTGAATTTCGCGTTGGAGTTGGAGTTGGATTTGGCCTTTGGGGCTTTTTCCAGTCTCTTGAAAAGCATTTGGCAAATGAATTCATTTATTTTTGTTATTGCGATGAATCAGCTGCGACTTGCAATTGCCATTTTATTATGATGGGGGCGGGTCGGCACTGGGAGGGGGCGTGCTGCGGCTGCTAAGCAAAATGTGAAATGCAGAAAACGCCACAAAATCGACAAACGATGCTGCGCCCTCGAAACGCAAACCGGCTGCGGATTAAGTTGTGAATCGTGATGCTGACTGCGGCTGCAAGTGGAAGTCCTAAAGTCTGAGGCTTCAAGTCTAAAGTCTTGGGTCTTGGGTCCGCGACTCGGTGCTGCCCTGCCCGCGGTGATTAATCCATGAACTCTGGGCTCCGAGCAGATCTGCAACGCCAGATACTTTGGAGTGCTTGCAACAGATGCAGACGCGCCTTCCACCTGGTCCGAGCTGCAGACTCTGACGCAGAGGGTCTGAGGCGGGGAGCAGGCGATATTTAACCCATGATTACAATGTTTGTAAATTTTGGTGTCTCTCTCTTTCTCTCAGCCTCGGTCTCGTCTCCTGCCATTTTGTTTTCACCTTGCGGCCAATTTGTTCGAGAAACTGTTCGGACTCCGCGACTCGACAGCCCGCAAAATGCACCTAAATTGGCCCTGGCCACTGCAGCTGTTGGCAGCGAGACTGGGAGAGAGGGAAGAGGGGGAGGGGGTGGCTGGGGCGACGGATGTTTGGGGGCATCATTTGGGTCCTCGATTGGCCCGGCTGCCGCACGCCTGGTAGTTGAGCAATTTATTATTGCCGCAAATTGATTTTTATCTACGCTTAATCGATTGCATTGCCCGTATGTTCCTAGGCCATTCACATGTGCGAGGGGGTGGATGGGGAGCTGGTGGATTAAGGAAATTATTTATGTTAGTTCACACGTTGTTTTACACGTAATTTATTAACAGCGTTTTCTAGCGCAAACGATGCGACCTTGGGGCAAATGGGTATCGATTATGCCGCCGTGTTAGAAATTGTAGGCTTCGACGTCGCAGTTGCAGTCGACGCAGCAGTCGCAGTCGCAGTCGCAGTCGGAGTCGTTGGCTGCGTGTCTGTCGGGTGTAAAGGTGATTTACAATGGGTAGGTGTACATGCATGATTCGCTCATTTTTTAGCTCGCCTTAGATATTTATGACAGAGAAATGAGCGCCAATTGCCGCAATTACCGGCGCGTGTTTAGCCAGCGGTGATTTTCAGGATCGGCCAATACTGATTTGAGCTAAAATGTATTGGCCGGAGGATATAAATAGAAAAGAGCTTAACTTATGGCATTCCATTCTATTGCACTTGTTAGCTACAGTTTTCTAAAAAGAAACACAATTACAATTACAATTGCTCCGTGCATTTAGAAATATTTTTTAAAATTTTTTAAAATTTAAATATTTGTGTAAGTAAATGTATTTTCGAATACGAATTCTAGAATTATGTATAATATTCAAAGATATATTGAAATAAAAATCTTGAATATATAAAAATGTAGATATTTATTTAATTCCTATTTATACAGACTTAATTTAATTTAATTTATTGTATTCATACCACATTTCTTATATGATTATTTATGCATAATTATTTTAAATATTTATTTTCGTTAAAACAAATTTCCTTAAACACTTTTTAATCCTTACATAATACGCTGACTTCTCAGCACTTTAACAGCCGAATAATCCCAATTCGACCTTAAATATTTAAAGCCAAAAGCCAGGGAATACTTCCATAATGTTGCAACAATCGACAGACAGCAACAGCGGCCGCAACAACATGAAAAAAGAGGAAAAAGTCGACATGCACTTTTATCAGAGGGTAATAATTCATTACACACTTTTTTTTGGCCGCCCCTGTCCCCGCTTCTCCCAAGCCCCTCCCTTGCTGCGCTGCTGCTGTTAGTTTACGCCTTAAACCATCAGCAGCGATGTCGGGCAGCAGCATCGGATGTGCTGCATTTACCGCATTCGACATGACCCTGCCCCGCCGTCCTCTTTTATATCTTCTGTGTGCACTTTACTTAAACATGGCCAACAAGAACGGGAACGGGAATGGGCACGGGAAGAGGAACTGGAATGGTCAGTTGATTGTTTCTTGTAGGTTGCGTGATGGTTGCAAGCGGCGAGGGGAAGGTTGGCAAGATGTGTTCATCAGCGTTAACATGAGACTGGCAGCTTTTAACGGTTCCACGAGTAGCCGTTTGTGATAAGGCCAGAACGCGTCCTACGACCTGGCCCACAGCACGCACCCATGTGTGGATCAGGGCAGGGCCGGGCAGAACATGGCAGCGGATAAGCCACTCGCTCGGCCAGAGCTCAATTAACTAATTGTACACAAAGGACTGCAATCAAGTTTGGTGGCACAGCCCAGCGGAATTGTGAATAATATACATTAATTGCGTACCAGTTAGCGCGCAGAGAAGAAGAGGAGAAGGCGCTGCCTGACAAGGGAGTTTTTGAGGGGTTGGGTCGACATCATCATGTCGCTTGATGGATAAGATTTCAGGCGGCTGAAACGGGTCGGAAAAAGGACTACGCGCAGGACCAAGTGCAGGCAGGCAGCGGGCAAAGCGAGCGCCATAAATCAATGTAACTGTCAACGTCATCGGCATCAGCAGAGCGTCAATATTAGCAGCAGCAGCAGCAGCAGCAGCAACAACGAACGCGACGAACAACCCCCGAAGTATGCAGCAGTAATCAGAGCTCTGGCCTAGCCACGCCCATTAACTCATGCGCCCATCGGCCATGACGGCAAGCGAGTAAGAGAGAGTGAGAGAGACAAAGACAGAGAGCGGGAAAGATAGAAGGAATATTGTTTAGTTTGGGTTTCGTTTTGCATAGGCAACACTTTTTCTAGCGATGACGTCAGCAAACATGCAATAAGTAAATTGTTTCAAATTGTCAACCCACACACGCACACACACACACACACACATGCACACGCACACCCACACAGCACATGTATTTTAGCTGAGTATATATAAGTGGTTTCCTCGCAGCTGACAGACAGGATATTACAAGCTGCTTGTGGGGGAAATTAGATCTTCCAACTGCGTCTTAAACACACGACAACATCTCGGAATCAGAACCAGACTCAATCCAAAAAACCACACACACACACATACACACTACCCAGTTAAGCTGGATAAGTGGGGAAAGTCAAAGTCCAAGTCCCCTGAGAAGTTTGACGCCAGCAAATACATGTTGCACTTAATTGGAATGATTTCGTGTGTGAAATATGATTTTAGTTCTCATCTTTGGAAAGAGGCATTTTACATGACATAGAGAAATACTTGAGATTTTAGGCAGGCGCGATAAATTAAAAATTTGATTTAATGTAGCAAAGTTCATGGGATCGGGAAAAAACGTGACTTAAGCAGAAACATAAATGAACTAATATAAAATTTTATTATTTTCACTATACATTTTTTATTTATTAGATTAAAAATGTAGATTTATTTTATTCATATTTCTTTATCTCGTAGTTAACTATTACAAAAATTTTGTTTTGAAATTGAAATGTAGAATTCATCTAGACACCGAACCATGAACAAAAAGACCATCCTTATCAAAATCGGTTGAGTTTTGGCAAAATTACGACTTTGGAAAATTGA